>QANX01005877.1:2231-192023 GCA_003254975.1 Ochetophila trinervis
GAAAGTAATCCTAAGGCTGAAAACTAACCCTAATTAAATAAAATACGAAAATATCAAATATTACAAAACTGTCATTATAATATGGAAATAGCAATAATTACGAAACTGCCATTATAATCCGAAAATAGCTAAATTACAAAACTGTCATTGAAATCCGAAAATGGCTAAAATTATGTCGTTTCATCTTTGCAACTCCCGAGCAGCATTACCACCTTCATTCCTTGCTTGGACATCATGCTTAAATCATCATTATGCCTCATAAAAGTTGTTGGATCATGTGGATACTTGAATCGATCTTCATCAATTATTCTCTTCACAAGTCCAAGCATTCCCGCTTTGATCTTCTTAGCTCGAGAACGGGTCACTGGTCCACTTGGCAGCACAATGTCTTCACCACAAACATCCATGCTAGAAGAGCGCTCGATGCCCACAAAATTTTTTCTAATCATCCTTCACCACTTCTTCTCATTTAGTCATATCCATCAAAAGAGGTATAGTCACTATCAAAGTGATCAAAGTCGGTGGGACCTTGTTATGGAAGTGATAAATAAAGATAATTGATGGACGTATTATGTTTCCCCATAATTAATTGATCTTGATAATGAGGATCTTTGGTTCTTGGATCACCATCCCATTGATGAGTTCCCTATGTATTGGGTCTCGGAAAATAGATCTAAAGAGCTTTTGTAATCTCAGTAAACTTCCATGTGTCCAGATCCAACAGTCACCTTAGGTTGATGTTGTAACACCCCGTCCCAGGAAAAAAATATTGAAAGATTTCTCAAAATTGACTGAGTTGACCAAGTTTGACCAAGGAAGGGCTCGGGGTTGACTTTTTATGTGAGTGTGCTATGGTTTTGACCGTGGTACCATTGCATAGAGCTAGTCAATATGAGTTCGTAGACTAGTAGTACGCTAAATTCCGAGTTAAGACCGAGAAGTTATGGCTGAAATAACATGAAGGGCATTTTGGTAATTTGCTGTGGCAGGGCAAAAATTACTATTTTGCCCCTGCCTTTATGTGTTTTAGTTGGAAAGATCTGGAAGGAGGACAGCACACGCATGCGGCCAGCCCTTCTCTCGCAGCCCCCCCTTCGCGTAGCTTCCTACCGCCGGTTTCGCCGGAAATCACCCGGGAAACGACGCCGCCGACCCCCTCTCTCCTTTGGCACCGGTGGTTTGCCGTGATGGGGTCCAGATCGCCGGGAAAAGCGAGAAATCCGGTCAGCTGCATTTTCGCGATTCGCCTGATTCGGAGTCAGGCCGACCCACTGCCCGGGAAAGGTTCGCCGGGACCTCCTCTTTCTTTCCCCACCCTCGGCTGGCCGTGAAACACCGCGGATTGCCGGAATCGACGACGGATCCGGCGAGGGCCGTCTCTCCTCCGGTCGCCGGATCTCGGCTGTTTTCGGCGATGAAACCGGTCCTAAATCTCAGTCGTCTAAGCGATGCGAATTACGAATACTCGGCCGCTGCTTCCCGACCATTATCTGGCTAGCACCGGCGGCGGTTGGACGAGGTAAAAATACGATTGTGATCTACTCCTTTCAAGCTTCGTGTTGGCATAAAATTCGAATATTATAACTGAGTATTGAAATTTACCCGGTTTGAACTATGATGTTAATAATTGTTAAAATAGAAATTGTAATATAAATATGTGTGGTGATGTTTTGGTGTTTACTTTGGAATAAATTGGTGTGCTGAAATTATAGGATTGATTGTGTGGTTGAATTTCGGGATTATTAATAACGGTTTTGGAATATATATACATTATATAATTGGTCTGTGAATTAAATACGTATATGTGGAATTGTTGTGTGTAATTTATATGTGTATGTGTTATGTTATGGTTCTCGGGAATAAATAATGGATATGGTTGTGTGGATTGANAAGTTAATTACGTTACTATAAAGTCTATATTATATTTAAAAGTTAATGAAAATATGCTAACAAAATAAAAATAAAAATTCATAAAACTGTATAAATTAAAAAAATTTCGCAGTTATATGAAACAATAAAAATTTTCAGGCGATGAATGAAAAACATAATAAAAGTAAAAACTCATAAATAGTTATATATTAAGCTTTGATATTTATTTTCAGGCGACATGTCGCCAAATCAATGCATGGCTGACGTCATAAATGTTAAGATGAAACGAATAGTACCAAAATCACTAGAAAATGTTATCAAATATGAAATATCCAATCGGGTATGGATAGGGGTTGCGCGACCATTTTTCTCCTGAAATAAGACAACCCATGAACTTATTTCAAGTTTGATGATGACTGAAATGATGTCATATCATGGATCTCATCGAAACGATGTCGTTTTATTTTTTAATGACTTTTAAAACTAAATGTCATAAACTAAAATAATGTTGTTTTATACAATCAATCATCCAGATTCACTACCATTTAATTATTCAAACTTAACTTCTAACACATTAAATATTTTTACAATTTTTTTTTTCAAATTAAAACACTTTTGATCAATTGTATTTTTTTTCTTGTATTTGCAAATGAAGATAGACAAAAGAAATGAAAACAATAACCTTGCATGGAGGAGAGAGTGTGAGATTGAGAGAGGTGTCAACGTGAGCTTTATGTGTAAGCTTATGTGAGTCAAATATTTATTTGAAAATCAAAGTATGAAAAAAAAAAATTTAGGACCAAAATGTAAATCGCGATATAGTTTAGAAACCTATATTGATAAAAAAAAAACTTTTAAAATTACACTTTTACATTTAAAATAGATCTCATGTGCATCATACATGCCTTTTAACAATTTAAATAGACGAAAATTTCAAAAAGAATTTACAGTGATATGAAAATATGAACTTGATGATTAAAGTGAAAAAAAAAAATAGAATAAAAATGTAAAATACGATATAGTTTAGATACTTTTAGTGATAATAACCCTATATTTTTTAGTAGGTACATCATTAAACTCTATATTTAGTAATATTTTATTATATGGGTGTTAATGAACTCTAATTAATACATATGTTTAATACATACATATGATAAAAAAAAAATATTATTAGATATTTTGTTTTTAAGTTTGGATTAACATATAATTTTTATTAAAAAAATGTTTAAATTTTTCTTCGGTTGACTGGAAGTTAATAAAACTTGACTCCAATTGAGTTGTTTTTTTTTTTAAGGGGACTCCAGCTGAGTTTGCTAGTTAAACAATGAAGTATGAAAATTTAAATAAGAGATTAACTAAATTAAACTTACTTCCAATCCAACCAAATAATAATCTACGGTTGAATTTAATCATCAACCCAAGCTTTATCTAACATTTTTTTACACAATTTAATTTAAAAAATAATTTTATTATTAATGTAGGGGAAAAAGAAAATAAAACTAAATTTTGAATAACAGTGTGGTATTTTATTTTTACCACCAGAGGTTGAAAACTCATTGCACTCCAAAAGAAAAAAAAAAAGTTGTAGGGTTTCGCTTTGGAGGATGTGTAAGTCAACTAGCCGTCAAAGATTTATATAGATGACGTAATATAAACGGATGGACATTCATAAATATTTTTAAAAAGTTTATACATTTTATTTTATTACCGTATGAAATAGCATATTTTTTTTTTGGTTAACACCGTATGAAATAGCATGATACATAATTAACAATATTATATGAATACTACTGTATGCAATTTTATTTTATTTTTAGGGAATGCAATTTTATTTATTTCAACTAGCGGGTTTGGGAGTTTTTTCATATTCATAGTCAAAATGGGGAAAAGAAAATTCGACAGCTTGGATGGATATTCACTCGAAGCCAGAGTGGGAAATTTGACAAAAAAGAAAAAGAAAAAAGAAGCCAGAGTGGGTAAATAATGAGGGTGAAATCTCCACGCGTGTAAGAGTCGTCTGGGACCCAACCCCCTTTAATTTAGTCAACGCTTGAATCAAATCCCATGAACCTTTTTTGTATTTTCACTTCCCCCAAAAAAATAATTTTAATATTTTATAAAGTCGGTTATTTAATGTACCAATAAAGCCACCAAAATGCACTTGATGGTGTAGCACAGTGGTAAGAGCCAGTTTAGCCTTCATACATGTGAATAGAGGGAGAGATATTTTAGCGACACGGGCTCCAATTTCAGACTCTTATCGTCTTAAAAAGATGCATTGATCGGTCCACTCACTAAATACATCCTGGGTCTATGACTCTGCTACGGGTAGATCCTTTTTTATTCAAAAAAAAAAATAAAACCACCAAAATACCATAAGACTGAAAGTCTAACCCCGTAATTTAAGCACAGAAGGCTGTCCGTTTTGGTAATAAAGACGTAGAAAACTTGGAATTGAAAGACACTTTATAATATGTTAAATATTTTGGAATAAAAATAATATAAAAGGGAAATGAGTTTGGTAGTGGCAGAGTAGAAGAAGGAAGAAGAAACGAATGGACAGAAATTTGGATAATCGTTCGTCAAAGCCATTCCAGTCGTTATCACCAAGGCTGAATTGAAATTCCAAGAGAGAGCAAATTAAAAAGAAAAAGGAAATGAAAGAAAAGGAAACGAAAGTCTCCGAAATTCAGTCTCTTTTGGAAAACGCGGATTCTGAACTCGTATCTTTTGGGTTTAAGAAGTAAAGGCCGCCTTCTACTCCCGAGATTTCATTTTTTTTTTTTTTTGGTTGGTTTTTATAAGTGTAATTACTGCTAGCATTTTTCTATTTTCTGTTTGCCTTTTCAAGATTCAAACAGTCTCTGGTTTTGGTTTTGGTTTTGGTTTTTTTTTTTTTTTTTTTTTTTTTTTTTTTTTTTTTTTTTTTTGNTCTTTTTGTTCATTCAATTTGTTGGCCGTCGGACTCTTTTTTATTTTTTCTTTCTAGAATTTTTTCTTTGTTTTCGTTTTTCTAGATCTGGGTGTGGAAAAAGATAAGTTTTTGTGTCATTTTTCCGATTATTGGAAAGGAGTAGATAAGTTTTGTGGATAAATTGGTATGGCTTCGGCGGCGATATGTGCAACGTTACGGCGCCGAAGATCGCCTTCATTGGAGTTTTTCTTGGCACCGGTTGACCTCGCAGATGTATCGCTGGTGCAAACCCTCGCTTCCGTGGCCTCCGAGTTGGTCTCATCGTTTTCCGGCATATCTTTATGGTTTCAGAGAAAGAATTCGCGGTCCCTTGTAAGGAAATTGGAAGTTTTTCTTGTGCTGTTGGAGTGCATGAGAGATTCTGATTCCACTCCTCCTCGGACGTCTGCGCTCTGCTTAAACGAGCTTTACTTGCTTTTGTACAGGTCCAAAATACTTCTTGACTATTGCGCTCAATCGAGTAAGTGTTGGCTTTTGCTTCAAAACCATTCGATTTCTGGCCATTTTCACGATTTGAATCAAGAAATTTCGACCCTTTTGGATGTATTCCCGATGAGGGATGTTGAATTGGGTGACGATGTTAGGGAGCAAATTCTGCTCTTACAGAGACAGGCGAGGGGGTCTAAGTTGTTTATTGATAAAGATGATGATGCGCTGAGGATTATGTTCTTTTCCTTCCTTGATGATTTTGAGAATGGTCGGATTCCAGATTCGACGCAATTGCGGTTGTTTTTTGTGGACAGATTGGGAATACGGAATGCTAAAAGTTGCAGGGATGAAATTGAGTATTTGGAGGAGCAGATTGTTACTCACGAGGGAGATGTTGAGCCTACTGCTTCAGTTCTTAATGGGTTTGTTGCCCTCGCACGGTATTGCAGGTTTTTGCTTTTTGGGTTTGAGGAGGACGAAGTAGAATTGGGAGTTGGGAATAAGAAGAAGAAGAAGACGAGGAAGGGGTTGATTACTCAGGAAATTGCAGAAACCTTTGTAACAATACCACCTGACTTTTGCTGCCCAATCTCGTTGGATTTGATGCGAGACCCTGTGATTATCTCAACGGGACAGACTTATGAGCGAAGCTCTATAACCAGGTGGATGGAAGAGGGGCATTGCAATTGCCCAAAGACAGGGCAAATGCTCATCAACAACAGCCTTGTTCCTAACCGGGCTTTGAGGAATTTGATCACGCAGTGGTGCACAGCTCATGGAATTCCCTATGACCCGCCAGACTGCACATACGCATCCACCGAGGGCTTTGCCTCGGCTTCCCCTAGTAAGGCTGCGCTCGAGGCCAACAGAGCAACAGCAGCACTTCTAATCCAACAGCTAGCAGATGGATCACAAGTTGCAAAAACTGTAGCTGCTCGCGAGATACGTTTGTTGGCGAAAACAGGGAAGGAAAACCGCGCTTTCATCGCTGAAGCTGGGGCAATCCCGTATCTTTGCAAGATACTCTTATCTCCGAACCCTATTGCGCAGGAGAATTCTGTAACTGCAATGCTCAACTTATCCATATATGAAAAGAATAAATGCCGGATTATGGATGAAGAAGGGTGTCTGGAATCAATTGTTGATGTTTTGAGATTTGGGCACACAACAGAGGCAAGGGAAAATGCTGCAGCTACGTTGTTTAGCCTTTCTGCAGTCCATGACTACAAGAAGAGAATAGCAGATGAGGAAGGGGCAGTAGAAGCCTTGGCGGGACTTCTAAGAGCAGGTACTCCAAGAGGAAAGAAGGATGCTGTAACGGCTTTATTTAATCTGTCGACCCACACAGATAATTGTGTGAGGATGATAGAGGCAGGGGCTGTAACAGCGCTGGTAAGTGCATTGGGAAATGAAGGGGTTGCTGAGGAAGCAGCAGGTGCATTGGCCTTGATTGTTAGGCAGCGAATTGGGGCTGAAGCAGTCGGTAAGGAAGACATGGCAGTGGCAGGTTTGATTGGGATGATGCGACTCGGGACACCAAGGGGAAAAGAGAATGCAGTTGCAGCATTGCTTGAGCTGTGCCGGAGTGGAGGGGCAGCCACAACAGAGAAGGTGGTTAAGGCACCAGCATTAGCTGGGTTGCTTCAGAGTTTGCTGTTTACTGGTACAAAACGGGCGAGAAGAAAGGCAGCGTCTCTTGCTAGAGTGTTTCAGAGGCGTGAGAATGCCGCTATGCATTTTGGTGGTTTGGGTGTCGGTTATGCATATGCAAGCAACTCAGCTCCGAGTAGAGATCCAGGTTTTGCTGGTGATGTCTCTGTGTCATTGTCTATTTCGGTACCTGTTTTGTAGTGGTAACATCCACTTAGTTGTAGCATTCCCTGCTTATGTAAGTTCCCATTTTTGTTTTAAAAATTTTCAAATTCTTTCATTGAAATTTAAAGGTGATATAAAAGTTATAGGAATACCATATATCCTGCTGTTTCAAAGAATGGTCTGTGTTGTTGAGCATTTAGTTAATATACATGTATAATCCAATGATTTGGAAAATCATAACTATAGTGTTGAGAAATTATGTAAAAAGTCCATAACAGATACATTGAGAATGTGCAAATTTATCGGAATGGTGCGTGTCTTTAAATATTTGCCAGGAATGCCGCAGATTATGAATTTCTGTAGTCAGTAATACTTCGTTAAACTGATTTAGTGACATTCACTTGATCTTTTCAAGATGAATGAATTTTGTAATTTAAGACATTTGGTGAAATTACGATGCTGTAGTCAAATCTCTCTCTGCAATTCTCTTTCTGTTAATTGTGTTCGAGGGGTTTTCCATGGACCTTATAATAAACTCAGTTACCCAATGGAACGTCCATTCAATCTATGTGAACTGCAGTGGTTGCGTTCATATGAGATTTGAAGACTTGGTAACTTATTGAGGGACAAAATGTTCTTCGAAAGGCCTATTTTGTGCAAATAGTAGTCATAGTATCGGTGCTTGAAGGTGTGAGTTTTTAATATTTGCTTCATCATTACGGTATTGATCACGGGAGTCTAGCTCAGCCTTGTCTTGGCATTTTCAACTTTTCTATTCTATAATTATTATTTTTTTATTTTTTCCTCTTGGCTCTTTCATACTTGTCTTCCTCTTCCCAATTAATAATGCATCAAATAAAACAATGGACGGCAAAAATTATTGCGTTTGCCTGATACAGAGGAAAAGAATCAATAGTGGATTATTTTGTGGTCTAAAAGTCGGGATGCAAGATTCCTACTTTTCAAGTCTCTTGCACTTGGAGGTATAATTCATAAAATGCATGTCTTCTTTGAAGATTTTGAGAACTCGGTGTTATTTGAAAACCATGAGAATAAAGACATTGTTTTTGACATCTGATAAACTTTATGCAAGATTCAAAGGTAATAAGATATTTCGAGAATGGGAACTTTCTAGAGTCAAAACTGGTGGTCCTTTATTTATGATGCAATTTTTTGTAAAAAGTGATTCACTTTTTCTCTTAATAGATTCTTATCGGTCAAGCGCGTCAAAGCCAAGTTATCATGCTGGCGATGCATCTGTATTCTCCAGTCCAGTGGATTGAAATTTGGAAAGAAAAGGTGCAATACGGTATTCTTCTTCTCTATTATTATTTTCAGTGAATTGAAAATAGCACGTTGGATGACATAAAACAGAGCAAATATTGTCATTAGCCTCTCTGTAAAACACTAATCACAGATCCATTTCGCCTTTCGGCTCGAGGGAAATCCCACTAGAAGCATGATCTCCATGTAATTGAGAGTTTCTGTGATGGCATGGTGTAGTGGGGCATACCCTTCACCAGCCACTGTACTTGTAATAAATTGGATCACATTGGACCAAAGGTACTCAAAAGTTTATAATAAATTAGATCACATTGGACCATAGGTAATCAAAAGTGGGTGGACAATCAAGCCATTTACTGGAATTATAATTGGAGACTGCCTGATAAGTATCTTAAGAATGGAGATTAGTTGAGCTTATTTATTTCCAGTGGAAATCAAGCAGTTGGTAATAATGATGGTTGCTAACATCTTTACTTCCCATTCCTCATATTCTTCCTTGTCTTCCTTGCTTTATTGCCAAAAAAATCAAAATGGGTGAGATTGTGGAGAGAAAAATGCAGTCAATTAAAAATTTATTTTTCCTGGGTCCCCCAGGTTTTGCTGTGGGCTTGCAACTTGCAAGAAACAACTGCCTAATAATCTCATTCTCCTGGTTAAGGTTAACCCTTATCCTTCCTTTCCTTACTCTAGTAATATTTATGTACTTTGTTTTTGGTCATTAAAAACTTCTTGCCCAGAAGAGAACCATTGGAGTCACTATCTGATGAATAGTCTCAATGTTTTGTTCAAGGATTGTTTCAAGGGGAATCTTTTACTCCCTTCTCTTCATCTTCTTCAAGTGTAAGAATCACTAATAATAATGTAACCCAGAAAACTGCCTCTACAACAGGTCCGCCAAGAGAATGAGACAGTTGCTTGATGGTTCTTCAAAGAGAATGCCTCAACACAGAAACGTTTATATGAACCATAAGATATTGGAAGTGACTTGGTACTAGAAATTTCTAACTGGCTTTAATCCAGAGGACCATTAAGAGGGAAAGGAGGTTAAGTAAACTGAATATTTTGCAATGTCATTTTCATCATTTAATAAATATTTGCTTCTATTCTATTTGCCTTTTTCATTTTTATGAACAAGAATGCTGATGAGATGTAGCAGGGCAAAGACGCAACCCCTAATATTCAGACAATTTACCGGGACCAACACCTGTTACAGCTCCATATTCTCATTTGGCAAGGCCAAAAAAAATCTTCTCCGTTAACACTGGACGGTTGTGGACTGGTCATGGAGGAATTTACCCTTTTTGAAGTCCTGGTAGGCAAGGCAACCATTTAATCTAGTTTGAAAAACAAAAATTGAAAAAAAGAAAGGAAAAAGAAGCTTTATAAACTTCTTAGTGCTCCTTATGAATAAGGCTTGATATTTACAGATTAATTATTCCATGTTGGATTTAGGCTAGAAAGTTGAGTCAGGTGAAGATTTTTCCTAAGCTCAAGTTGGGTGATTCCAAATTACTAGTTCAGTGATTTGGATTCTAGTCTTTGTCTGGGTGTCTCGGTCTGCTTATAGCATTTTAGGTGGCATGTATTCTTTAAGTCTAAAGAGAAAGGAACATTTAAAAGTAGTACAACTTTTGAAAGTGAAAAGATTCTCTAATTTTTCTGAACTTAGCTAGTGATGTATGTAGTCAACACTTTTAGAATATATTGAAAATTAAAATAAAAAATAAAAAAGGGAAGCGAGAACACTTACTTTCTAAACTAAATTAAGTTGGTCAAGTGCTAATTTTCCTTATCTTTTCTTTGTTTCTTATTTCCTTTTTCCTTGGCGTGTGATGGTCTGGTTTCTGGGTGTATAACATAATTACCAAAATCATTGAAATCCTCTTAACTTTTGAAGCAGAACCATTTATAAAAAATAAAAAATTTGCAATAATTGGTTTAAGTCTCATTTTGTTTGGCAAAAGGGACAAATAGGGGTAATATATATGAATCAGAGTAATCTGGATACTGGAAGAGAGTTTTTTCAGAAAATACTAAAACTTTAATATTTCAAGGAAGGTAGATGACACGAGTAGCATTTTGTAGATGAATAAAGATCCATAATCTTGTATGAATGTATGATCATGGGAACAAAGTAGCATACTGCAGGTATAACCAGTCGTTTACCTGGAGTTATCTGAGATATGAAACACTATCAGAAAATTCTGTCATTCTAATTGGACAATCATTTATGATAATGGACAACTTGTATTCCAAGAAAATAACTCATCCCTACTGCATTGCCTAAATAAAGAATAAAAAATAACTGATTTTTCTTTTAGAGCAAAAGAAGATATTATATATCTCCCAAAACTTGATTCTTCTGAATTAGTGAAGCCTGTGATATTCCAAAGGCCTTCATTTGTTGCTTGCAGGTATGATGATGTCTAAATCGCTAACGGTCCACTCAGCAACTTGATTAGGATCTTTGTAAATTTCAGTTCCCAAATCTATAGACGGCCATTGCCTTCTAGCTGGTGGAGTTCCAGGGTCCTGCAACCATTAACAGTATTTTAAAATATAAAGTCGATCTGATAAGAGCCTGATTCTAACTTCAAAAAGTACTAAACTAATCAAGCATGTGGATCAAACCTGGTAAAAGTAAAGCGAGTGAGACAACCTCCCAACATCGAGTTCCCAAGTCTTGGGATCACCAATCCAGCCCTCCCCTTTGGAAGTGGGATATCCATACTCACCCCAAACAGGGTGAGGAAGAATCTGCAAAATCTCCTGAGCCTGAGGGTTGCTGTACGGATCGCAGAGATCATAAGGCTCCTCCAGGTGCTGTGCATTGCCAGGCGAGCAGTGCAGGTGGTATGCAGGGTAGGGGAACCGAGCAGTGTCGTTGCGGTGGACTCGTGTTCCATTGGAGAAAGTATGGTAAGGAGGACAGACATTGAGGCTGTTGGGATTGCACCATGGAGTTGTTGTTGGGTTAATGATCATCTCGCTGTATCTTGTCACATCTGTAGTTACATCCCCATCACATGGTAACCCATTGTTCTTCCAGCAACTCCCCATGTCCATCAGATAGAACTGGCTGTTTGGACCCCCTCCTTTGATTATATTCAATGTGAACCTCACTTTGAAGTTTGGTGATTCCGGAATCTAATCAAAACCAAGTTTAAATTTTGAGACATGGTAATAATTAATACAGGGTACTTAAATGTCATGAGAACTTACAATTTTGGACATTCCTCTGGTAGGGTAATGGTATCCACCAGAAAATCCTTGGGTAGCATCCGATCTAAGATAAAGCATCAACCATGGATAGTTTGGTGAAGTCCTCAAAATATGATGGAAAACCCAACTGCCTTTTTTAATTTCTTTATTCCAAGTAACAGAATGGTAAGAAGTGTTATCTAACATTCCCTGTCTCACATCAGCTTTTAAATCCCATGACCCATAAAACCTTCCCTTAAGACTTGAGAAGGTTGGTCCTTGCAATGAGGTATAGTCGTGGTAAATAATAGGCTGGTTCATGCAACCAGGTCCAAAACAAGGGAATCTATTGTCTGGACCAAAAGGTCCTACTTTTACACCGTTTCTAGGACACTTGGCTGCATGAGTGTCCATGTTGCCGCTCTTGAGCATGATCATCCAGAATTGCCATGGATTTGAAGTGTCTTCGACTTGACACTTTGAGCCTAAAAAAAGCTCCTTTTCGGCTGCATAAAGGTCTACGTTGAATAGAACATTTGGTTGGATTCCAGGGAATGGAATTCCTGTTCTCAATCCGTTGTCTATGGGTGTGACTCTGTGGACAAGTAGGTACGGTAGAACATTGCAGCCGAAACAATCCTTGTCTGTAAAAAAAACAGAGTAATTTATGAAAATAAAACTAAGCCAGTTTTGAGTTTCCTGTAAAATTATGCAAACAGAGAAAATGGTAATTTATGATGTACCTATTTCTAGTGGAGTAGTTTGGTAAATGTCAAAGCAATCAGCAACTCTTGGGCTACCAGTCTGAGGAGTTTCTTGTCCAGCCTCATTGCACTGATTCCAAGATTCAATCGCCACTCTCAGACTATCCCTTTTCATCCCTGGATCTCCCACTGCTGTAATGTACTCGTCCTCACCATTCTTAGAGAAAACCCCATTGCTGAAAAACACTACCAAAGCAAAAACAAGGGAATGATAGTAAAAAAGTTTTGCTAACCCTTCAGCCATTGATGAAAGATGAAAGATATTAGCTGTCGAATGGTAGTTGGAAGAGGTTATTGAGAAACTTTGCAATGGGAATGTGGGGTTTGTGATCTGTGCTTTAGAATTGCTTCATTGTCAAGATTGAGCTTGCTTTTCCAGTTTTCTTGGAGTGTAAAACTGGGATTTTACTTCTTTTTGTAATAATGGCTTTGCTAGCAAAAAAGAAAAACACTGATAGATCTTAGTTTCCACGTACATTAGACATGGACACTCGTCATGCACAAATTTATAGAGGTTGTCCATTTTTTTGAGTTTTTTTAAAGAAAACTCCATGGAAGTTATCTATAAAATGAACGGATATATATATCCGGCATTTGCCTCTAAGTTATCCACATAGATTAACCATGTTTTTATGGTATATATCTCGAATGAAAGCGAATTACATTAGTAATATTGTTCTTTATCATAAAGAGTTAAGAACATTTAAGAAATTGCAATGCTATAGTACAATTTCATGGAATAGGACACTAACAAATCATTTTTAGTCACAAAACTAAAATCATGACGAAGCATATATAGTAATTTCTAACAAATTAACATTCGGCAAAACATACTGGACCTCAAAATGATGCATGGTATTTTAATTTTGTAATTTCATTGAATATGACACTGCCTAATCTTCTTCTTTTTTTAAGTCACATTAAAAATTAGAGGATTTTCAAATTAATATTCCTGTACAAATAGAAATAGACACTTATTATAGATGGTTGACCAAAAAATATTAAACGAATATTACATAAAAAGTCAATATAATAATGATTGAAAAATTGATATAAATTAAATATAAATAAGTATAAATCAAGTATAAGCAACAAAAACGATGTCATATATATCATTTGGTATATGAAGACATTGGTAAACAAAATTGCTCATACTTATTGATATACGATAAAAAAAACTTCATGAAAGTTATCTAATACGTGATATGTCCTGCATTTAGATGATGAAGCAATTAATCTATTTTCGGGAAGTAAAATATCATTTTGTATATATAACTATGCAAATGTTAATCTTATTAACTAATTAGATACATCTTGAGTTATATAAACACTGATTAATTTGATTGTATTTATCTACGCACATTCATGCATGATGCATATCCAAGTCATGTTTTCCTGATATATACACTTATATATATAATATTGTTTTTATATCTTTCTCAAAATAAAGGCTGAATATATGCATAGAGTTTTACTATAAAATTTATCTATTAAGGAGTTTACGGAGCCTAACAGGGATGAATTTTTTTTTCTTGATTTTTTTTTTAACTAATTACTTCTAAATGCTATAAATTTTAAAAAATAACAAAAATAAAAAATGACTCAAAAATCAAAACATAAATAATTGTTGTATTTTCTATAACATTCTTTTTTTTTAATTTTTTTTTTAACTTAATAGTTTTAAATGCTATAAAATCTAAAACTAAATAAAAAATTAAAAAAAAAATATTTTTGTTAGAGAGCTTATAGAGTCCAATATAGATTTTATAGCAAATTATATATATACCTTCTTAACTTTCACCCAAAAAAAAAAAAAATACCTTCTCCAACCTTGTCAGCCAATTAGAATCATAAATCTAGACCAAATAAAATTCTCCAAATTGATCCAACCAAACAAAGTAAACCCAATAATGGTTAGTTTCATTTTGCCTTGTGTAATCGGTTTGGGTTTCTTCCAGAAGCAACTTTAATGTGTAGATCATTTTCCACTCAACGTTCCACAAATATGATTATTTAAGCTAATAAAATGATTGATTTTAAATATGAATCTATATGTAAGCAGTGTATATCATTTAACTATATCTAGCCTTTATACATCCACATCAACTACAATACATATATAGCATGCAGGACTATTTAATTAATAGCTGAATTCATATTCGAGATTAATTTGTAAGACAAATTAATTAATCTTATGTGGTCTCGAATTATACCTGATGAATAAGCGATCACTGATAATCTTGTATCAAAGTGATTACGGCGACAAGCAGGAATCCGATGTTCATGACTTGGGATTATTTAATTTTGAGATATAATAGTATATATGAAAAAACTCTGTCATTTAAATTGACAGTCATTTTCTTCTTCCAATTTGATTGTCACTGCAACGATCAACAGCTTCTATTCTAAGAATGAACAAATATATAATCTCATCTCCACCCACCCTTCTTGCATTGCCTAATCTTCAAAGAAGAAAATCCTAAGAACGAAATAATTGATTTCTATAAGGGAAAAAGGAAAATAAAAACCGTAGAGTTTCGTGGAAAACCAAATGAACAATATATAAATCCCCCAAAATAAACTTCAATTTTGGGGCATGGCCTTGATTCATTGTGCAGTTATGATAATGTCGAAATCACTAACAGTCCATTCAGCAACTTGATTGGGATCTTTGAAAATTTCAGTTCCCAAATCTATAGACATCCATTTCCTCCTTGCTGGAGGAGTTCCAGGGTCCTGCAAGAACCATTGATTAATTAATTAATAAGAATGTTTTTAAAATGTAAAAAAAATCCGATCTGATAAGAGTACGATTCAAACTTTAAAAAATAAAAAATAAAAAACCTGATAAAAGTAGAGAGAGTGAGAGAGGGCTCCAACATGGAGGTCCCAAGTGCGGGGATCTCCAATCCAGCCCTGGCCTCGGGAAGAGGGATAACCGTAGTCGGCCCAAACAGGGTGAGGGAGAAGCTGCAGGATCTCCTGAGCCTGAGGGTTGCTGTACGGATCGCAGGGACTGAAGGGCTGGTCCAGGTGGTCCGCATTCCCAGGCGAGCAGTGCAGGTGATACGCAGCGTAAGGGAACCGCCCGGTGTCGTTTCTGTGGACTCGGGTGCCGTTGGAGAAGGTGTGGAGCGGAGGGCAGAGAGCGAGGCTGTCCGGGTGGCACCAGGAGGGTGTGTCCGGGTTAATGATCATCTCGCTGTATCGCGTCACATCTGTCGTCACATCTCCATCGCAGGGGGACCCACTGTTCTTCCAGCAGCTCCCCATGTCCATCAGATAGAACTGGCTCTTGGGTCCCCCTCCTTTTATCACGTTCAGCGTGAACCTCACTTTGAAGTTTGGTGATTCCGGAATCTAAATTAATCACACCCGCTTCCAATCAATTGCTTATTTATGATCTTCTCAGCTAACTATGCCGTATGATATAATTAATTACTGTTCTTCTTCCAAGCAAATTGATTCGATCCATCGCATGCATGTTTCAGTGCATGTCAGTTTTTCAAATTTCCCTTGAATTAAATTTAATTCAAACGAACTCTAGTTTATACGTACGTTAAAGTTTTGTTAATTATCAATCTTAATCGCATGTGATCGCTCTTGAAACTGTACTGTGTAGGGTCCCATCACAGTCACCATATATATATATATATATATATATAGATATATATAAAGAATTAATCTACTTTTGTTCATTTAGCAAGGAAGCGTGGAATAGATTAAAACCAGGTGATCTAATCTAAACTAGTATTTCAATATTATAAATGTTTGGTGCAGAGCATATATCAGAGAGCGGGTTGCTTACAATTTTGGACATTCCTTTTGTAGGGTAATGATATCCACCAGAAAAGCCTCGGGTAGCATCGGATCTGAGATAAAGCATCAACCATGGATACTTTGTTGAAGTCCTCAAGATATGATGGAAAACCCAACTTCCCTTTTTAATCTCTTTCTCCCAAGTAACAGAATGGTAAGAAATATTATCCACCATTGATCC
The DNA here is from genome assembly GCA_003254975.1 of Ochetophila trinervis. Lineage (NCBI taxonomy): Eukaryota > Viridiplantae > Streptophyta > Magnoliopsida > Rosales > Rhamnaceae > Ochetophila > Ochetophila trinervis. Next base: position 18,568 of record QANX01005877.1, read on the forward strand.
CTGTCCTAAATCCTTAGCTTCCAAATCCCATGACCCATAAAACCTTCCCTTCAGACTTGTCCGGTTAGGTCCTTGCAATGAGGTATAATCATGGTGAATAGTTGGCTGGTTCATGCACCCGCTTCCAAAACAAGGGAAATTACTGTCCGGCCCAAAAGCTCCCACTTTCGCACCATTTTTAGGACACCTGGCTGCAAAAGTATCCATGTTGCCACTCTTGAGCATGATCATCCAAAAATGCCACGGATTTGGAGTGTCTTCGACTTGACACTTGGAGCCCAAATAGAGCTCCTTCTCTGCCGCATAAAGGTCTACATTGTGCAGAGCATTTGGTTGCATTCCGGGGAATGGATCACCCATTTTCAAAGCGTTGTCAATGGGCGTGACTCTGTGGACGAGTAGGTACCGAAGAGCATTGCCGATGCAGCATTCTTTGCCTACAAAAACAAAGCAACTAATTAATTTTACCCAATAAGTAAAACAGAGAAATTTCAAAATTAAGAAAACAGGGCACCGAGAAATTAAATCAAGGTAATTAAGACCTTTTGGGAGTGGAGAAGTTTGGTAAATGTCAAAGCAATCAGCGGCTCTGGGGCTGCCAGTGAGAGGAGCTTCTTCTCCAGCTTCATTGCACTGATTCCATGACTCAATGGCTACTCGGAGACTGTCCCTTCGCATTCCCGGATCTCCGACAGCCGATGTGTAGTCGTTTTTGACACTCTCAGAGAAAACCCCATCACCATCGCAGAAAAACACTTGCAAAGCAAACGCAATTAGGAGGGAATTATAATGATAAGAAAGGTTTTGGCGCCGTTTAGCCATTGTTGAAAGATGAAGAAAATTCACTTTAATATAGTTAAGAAAGGCGGTTGTTGTTAAGAAGTGTTTGAATGCGATGCGTTTTGGTCAGCTTTTTATAATTATTGCTTCCTAGTGAAGACTTTATGTTGTTCTTGCTTTTTGCCATTTGCATGGAGTGTACTCATTCGCTTTATAATTAGCTCACCACTTGGACTCGGAGTTGTGGCTTTCACCTGGATTTTTCTACTTTTTAAGCTATAATCTCACTTTCCTACCAGAAATGAAAAATACTTTCATGTATTTTAATTTCCATACAGATACAAATTAACACTTATTATCAGCAAATTTATTAAGCTAGTCCTTTTTTTTTTCCCCCTTCTTCTGGACAAAATATACAAACGTCATGGACTTTATTTATTTATTTATTATTATAAGGAGTTCGGTGAATATATAAGAGACAATAAATCGTTATCAATAATTTTACTAACAAATTAAGACCTGCTGGAAATGAACAAGGAGTTGGACAAAAATATTAGAAATCAAATTAATTTTGGAATTATGTTAAAAAAATTGTTAATTTTTTAGAAAGGAGTACTGTAACTAGAATATATATATATAGACACACACACATAGTACGTACGTAGACAAATTCACTTTAGATTATTCACCAAAATATAAAAAGTTCGCTTTAGATTTGAGCCTCCTTTATAATTATAAGCTCTAGAAGTGCTCTCGATTTATGTGCTGTTCTAGTTTTCTAGATGTAATTAAAAGGTTCACATTATATTTTAATTATTAATTATAAATCAACTTGAGGATCCAAAATTATGCTTAACTCATAATATAAAAATTAGAGCTCATATGATTACAACCAATAATATTACCATGAAAAAAAAAAAGTGATTATAACCGTTAACTTGTTTCAAAGTTTAACAGTTCTCTCACACTACCAAAGGTTTTTTTAATATTATTTTTTGCAATAACTATCATAGGGTTTAGAAATAAAAAAAAATTATGCATATTCTACATCACTCAAATACATAAAGACCTTAATTGTTTATAGTAACAACATTGTTTATAATAAAGCGGCCTAATATTAATGTTAAATATTTGGACTCGTCAATCTCAAAATAGGTTTAATTAAGTGGAGGCAGTTGTAAGTTGTTACAGCATTAGTCCAAAATATTGGTTTAAAACTTTGGTGTCTAATTGACATGCATTATCTAGTACATGTTATATCTAGTACACATATATACAGTTAGATCCAGGCAAGTCGATTTGATAATTTTATAGTCATATTTTTTTTTATTAATTTTTAAATCACATTAAAATTAAATATAAATTTATTTTCATATTAAAATTTTATTTAAAAAAAATGATGAACTTTATTGAGACTCTATCAACTATAAAAATATTTTTTAATTTTTAGCATTGAAAATAATTTAAAAACTGATGAGAGAGAAAGTTATGAATTTAAAACTATGACGTAATTTATATATGCACATACAAAAAATGAAACTAGATCTAAAGGTTGTCTATAATAGTAATTTCCCCCACAACGATTGCAACTCATTGCCTACCCATCGGTTGCCTTCTTTGACTCATATCACTCCCTTGACAATGCAGCTTACTCATTACTCATTGCATTATAACCACTTCTCTTAATGTCATCTTTCTTTGTTTTTCAATGCTCATAATTATTTTTTCCTCAGAAAATTAAAAATAAGCATTTATATTTATTTTTATATGCTTATTCTCCAGCCTTAACTGCCCCAGTTAAGTTTGATCCGGACTGTGGACTAACAAAATGATAACCATTATTACGGTTTGATATTTTATATTATAAATTGTATTAGCTTATCTTTATCTATATAAGAAAACAATTATATAAGGATGAATCTGTGTAAAGAAAATTTCTTGATGCACTACTAACAGATGGCAAACTCATTAAAAGAAGGGGTTTGGCTAGTCAAATTTCTTAACATTATTTGATGATTTTTTTTTTAAAGAATCCATCCAAGCCCTGAATCTAAAAACTGAGAAATCTCATTGCTGGCCCATAAATGGGGAATAGGTTTGGGAATGGAATTGAAAATTGAATTTGGATTTCTTTCCAAAATGTATAATTGGCTTTGATTGAAAAACAAGCACAGAGATGAAAGATTCTAAACAGAGAATTCAAGCTCGGCTTTTCTTCCCATGGAAGGGATGCCCTGCCTTCTCATGTCTATAATGTAAGAAGATAATGCAAAAGTTTTTGGATTCTTTCTTGGAATGCAATCCTTCTTTCTCTCCAAAATTGGTTTTTCCAAAAGTTTCAACTAACTAAACAAGGTCCAAAAGTTGTCTTTTTATGTACCTGAACTTGACAAGTTTAACTGCTCATTTTGGCTTTTGGAAACATGGAATGCATTATTTATTGGGCTTCTAAAAAACCAACTTTGAGAGTCCAAACCAAGAATATTTTGGGCTGCATAAAGGTTAACGAATCCACAGCCCATTTGAAATGTCTTTCAACTGCTCTGACCAAGGGCCCGCATTAGCAGTCTTTTTGACTAAAGCAAAAAGTTGCACAATCTAGAACCAAAAACAAAGCAAACAAAAGCAAAAGAAAAGAGACCCCCTTCTCTCTCAATGTATTTTAATAAAGGAAATATATATCTTTTGATAATGATTAATAAAGGAAATATGACCAAAGAGAATCACAATGAAAACCCAAAAAGGAAAACCCCCCACAATTTTCCCTAATTCTGTATTCCCAAAAAATACAGACTAAAAACAAAAATATAAAACTCTTCCACTCCCAGACTATACCTTCCATCTTCAAAGCCAAGTTGCTGTCTAAAATTTTTCCAAAAAAAAAGTTGCTGTCTAAAACAGTTATACAGAGGAAGTGGACTTCAACATAGAATACCAAAAACACAGTTAGTACCCACTTTCTATTAATTACTAGTACTAATAAATGAACTTAAATTGATTTCTTCCCTGGTCTAGAGGGTTCAAGAGGTCCCCTCCTTTTTTATTTTTTTAAGTTTTATAAAAAATATTTTCTGGGGGTAGCTAGCTTAGAGCTAGAGGTCCCATGTTGGGGGCATAAATCTTTATCATATAGAAGCCAGAAAGTAGGAAAAAGTGGAAGAGTGGTCACAGGATTTAGGGCGGGCCTTTCTTTTGAAAAAAAATATAGATCAAACCCAGTAAGAAACCCACGTTCCCATTAACACCCCTAACCGTCCCTCTTCTTCCCCACCACCTCTCTATCTTCTCCAAGTTCTCTCTCTCTCTCTCTCTCTCTCTGAATTATCATTATTCCAATTCAGCTCCTAATTATATTCTTCTCTGCAACTCACAAAACCCCAAAAACAGAAAAGTGAAAAACCTTAAATAATAGTAAACAGTTTCCCATCAACACAAAAGGAAAAAAGCAAATGAAGTGGGGAAGGAGAAAACTCCATCCTCCTCCTCCACCTCCTCCTTCTTCTTCTTCTTCTCGGCCCTCTTTGATCTCCCATGTCTTTCCCACATCATGGTTTTCCAAGTTCAAGCAAAAGAGTGCTACTCCTTCTGAACCAAAACCCAGAAAAGCAAAGCACAGAGGGAAGTGGAATTCTCCTACTTCCATGAGCTCACCAAAGTATGCTAGCAGGGAAAATGGCGGTGGTAAATTCTATGGTCTAGAGGATGATGATGCATATTGGAGGCTTTCATTTCGAGAAGATAGTACAGAAGGAAAGAAGGGTGGGGGTGGTTTGCGATCAGTTTGGTATGAGTCAGATGATGGCGATGAATTTGCAGTTCCTTCTTCGAGCTGTCGAAACTGCAGAGTGAATGCTGTGAAAGTGAGTGAAAGAGAAGAGAACCGAAAGTTGAATGGCATGGTTAAATGTAAGCGAGAGAAAGAAACAGGTTTGGGAACTCCAAGGAGTAGAAAATTGGTGAAGGCAAAAAGAGGAGCTGCTGAGAAGAAACCGGAATTAGGAAGAGAACTGGGAAAAGCAGAGAAGATATCAACAAAATATGTAGAGGATGATGCATTGGAAATGGACGAATTCAGAAGAATTTGTAGAGAAGAAAAGGAAAAGCTCTTACCAGTTAATTCTGACACGAGAAGAAAACAACATTATGTGTCTCCGATGGATTCGAGAAATCCCAGTCTGAAAATAATTGCAGAAGAGGGTCCTGAATTGGGTCAGAACGAAGGAATTTCTGAAGGAAAAATGAGCTCCCATTGGGGAATTTTGAAACAGCAGAAAATGGAAGAGATAAAGTCGAAGAGCGAGGAACAGAGAAAGTCTCTACACATGAGCAGAGAACTACAGAGGAGAAGAACAAAAGTGAATAGCAAAGTCAGACTTTATTCTCCAAGAACGACTTCAAGGATCGAAATATGCAAGATAAAAGCTCTCGAGGACATGAAGAAGGCCAAATTGAAGATGAAGAAGGAGGCTAAAGAAAGAACAGTGCAGCTAAGAAAAGGGTTAGATAGCTTTGCAGTGGTAAAGTGTTCCTACGATCCACAGCAAGATTTCAGAGAATCCATGATCGAGATGATCATGGAGAAAGGGATTAACCAACCGGATGAGCTCGAGGAACTCTTGGCTTGTTATCTGACATTGAATTCTGATCAGTACCATGATCTCATTATCAAGGTGTTCCGACAGGTATGGTTCGAGCTGAATCAATCCTGTTTTGGTACTGAATTGACAGAATGAACAATATTGTTTTATGACATAGTTCTATTTTAGCCGGTGATATGCAAAATGTTAACCACATTGTAATTAGTTACACTTTACTGCTATAATTACTTTAAGCTTCTAATTGCATTAGACTTTTAGCTTCAAAAAATTATTGTCTAAACTGTTGAATTAAATTTCACTGAAATTTACATTTTATTATAAGATCTGGGTTCCTCTATTCTCAATTCATAGGATAGAGATGAGCAATTTTGAGATTTCACTGTTATTAATGCTTCTTTTTCTTCGAAGAGAAGCAAACACTTAACCCAACAAACTTGCAGACAGAGAAACCCGTGAGCATGGCATTCCAGTAAACATTTCAGTGCCGTGTCATCACATTTCCAAGAAGGAATATCCTCTTTGCAAACTTTCAATAAATGGAAGTGCATGTATATTTGGAAATTCCCAAAACGACCTTACCGAGTAATACCAATATATGAAACAAGAAATTAGACTAGGCGTCAATCTTCAGAGCATGCCCATTACCCATTAACAGCCATTTGGTTAAAGAATAAGGACTAAGGAATAAGCAAAGTGACGTCGGCTAATGGCATAGACTAGGATAATGGCAAGCATAGCGTTTGGGCATTAGTGAAAGCATAAGACTGAGACTCAATAATTGGGAAGTCACTAAAGCTGGATTTTGGCAAACCCAAATCTCAAGTACGTCAGAATGGCAAAAAGAATGCATTGACTCTAATTTTCCGAGCAAATCTTAGGCAGGAATGAAATACAAGAGGTTGTGGTCCAACACCGACTACTTGCCGTGCCTTCCACTGTTTCAGAGCACTTTATTTTTCTTTAATTTTAACACATTTATTTAGATTACATACAAAAATTAAAATAATTTTCCAACAGAGGTCTCTGAGAACTGTATGCTGCCGTCCATAATCAGTTAAATAAATGCAAACATACAAGAATATTTTTCAAAAATGAAAATTCAAAGTAAATGCTTCCAATGAAGGGCCTTAGAGAAACCATATGAGTTCCACTTACTGCTGGACTGCCTGATCCCAGCAAAGTACTTTTACACTGCTCAAGTGCATCCAAGTTATTTTTATAAGTGTAGCCTAAGAGATTTAAATAACTTTCTCATGCATATGATACATTATTTTTAAATTAAAAGACGCACATATTAAAAAGTGAGCTAGCATCTTAGGTACTTTGAAAGCATCATAAAATGTAGCAACAGGTAGCCAATAAACAACAAAACAAAACACGAGGTTGATTGTGTTGCAATAATCGAAAGGATGCATGTATTTTTATTAAGCTAAAAGTAGAATTATGCTTATCAATATGGATCAATAAACTAATGCATGCATTTATTTAAAAAATAAAAATAAGTAAATAAATAAATAAAATAAAATAAAGCTAATTCATGTATTTAAGCATTTAAAAGGCATTTTGACAATCTGAGAAGGGTTAATCACTTTCAGCATAATGCTTGGAAAATTTTATGAAGGTGCGACAGAAAGAAAGACACACTTCAATACATTAACCTTTCGGCTAAATTCATTTCAAACGTGTTACCCATGATAAACTGTCAAATTAAAATTTAAAAAAAGCCAAACCTCGTGATATTTGGTTACCACTTACCAGCCATTTCTTCTTTCAATAATCTGGAGAAAACTAGCCAAACTTCAATGGTAATACACTAGTTAGTCACTACTTTAATGAGAGAGAAAACGATGATGCATCTTAATTAGGCTCGCTAAGGCCATCTCAAAGGAAAAAAACAGCAAAATAAGAAAAATAAAAATAAAAATTGGAATATGATCCCAGATAAAACCATATTGAAAGAACTTGGAAAATGACCCCATAACCACACATGGAGATACCTCCATTAAACAGATACTTTCATAATAAACAGTTTTAGCAAGACCAATAAAGTCTTCATTTTTTTCACTCCAGCAGCAAAATCATTCAATAAACCATTATGTTTCACATCAAGAAGCCCCAAGATAGAACAAATCTAAATAGATTCAGATTTAGAGACTAAACTGCAAAAGAAATATATAAGCCAACCAGTAATAACATCATAAGCACAGTGCTAAAGAGACCAGTCAAATCAGAAATTGCTACCATCATTTAGATCAAGTGACCATGACTATGCATTAAGTACATTTCCATTAAATCATAGATATTATACCTAAATGGCTAAATCCATCACTTCAAATGTTTTAGGCTTTCGATTATGTTGAGACCAAAAATTCTATAATATTTGACCTTTGTTGCCAAATCAAACTGTTTAAGCTGCAAGCCCTTCCATTAATACATAATTCCCAGCAACCAGAAATCCGATGTAATACATTCCCTTCCATTAACCCATTGCATGCAATGGCAACCCCAATAGTATGTATTTCACGAGAGCATACTCACAGTGTAAAGACTGGGAATCCAATAATCGCATAAAAGTTGATAATTATATGACATTATATCAACTAAGCAATGCCAGGCAAAGGGATTTTGTAGATGGAAGAGTGGGCGTACACACTAGAAGAAGATTAGCGGGGAGAACAAAGGTAAAGCTGCAAGGACACCCCATACCTAACAGAATCATTTAAATGAGCGTGGTTACATTCTTCACGTCTGTGCATATGAATGAACACACTGGCCCTCATATAGAGATGTCCATTTACCAAGTTAACATCAAAGTTAGTACTAAGATGACAAATAAGATAATAGAAAATAGTATAAACCTGCAACAGGAATGAAATTAAGGGAGAGGAATCAGAGGGAAAAATAATGAACTCAATACACGAAATATCTATTTTATAGTCAAAACAGGCCATTCATACCTAAATTTATTACAAGTGAGCTATTGGGGCATAAAAAGCTGAACAATCAAAGATGTCACGTTTTTTCCGCTGGAGTAAGATGCCCTATCTGTTCTGTAAGGTTATTTACATTCCTCATGCCCCACCAAAATTTGCTATGATCAACAGGTTTGCTTTCATTCATTCTGCCACCAGAATCCTTTCTTTCTGACTGAACTTCCTGTGCATCAGATGCACCAGGATTCTCTGTCAAGAATTGTTCCCAAAATACATCATTAACCCCTGTTGGCGCAGCTGGCGCAGCATTAGTGGTCCCAACTGCTTGCTCTTTTGAGGTTTGTTTTTTTGAGGCGATTACCTCAGAAACTGTGGCTACAACAGGCTCGGAGTTCATATCAATTCCAGGGGATTTGGGTCGAATGTCAACATTAAGTTGTGCACAGGAGATACCAGGGCTTTCCGCACGACCAGGAGCTGCATCCAACTCCACGTTTGAACTAACTTGATTGTGAGTATCAGTTACATCTTGAACCATATTCTCCCAAAGTGTCAAGGATGCCTCCAACTGGTCTAAACGGTCTATATTTGAAGTCATCACAGAATGAGCATCCATGTTTTCTTTAAGTACAGATTGTGAACCCCCCATCTGGTCATCTTCAATGCTGGCTTCGTCACAGAAGTAACCTATTCTTGGCAACCTTCTCTTTCTATCATTGGTTTCCAATTGAGGTACAAGACTTAAGGGAAGCCCCCGTTTCTGTAAGAGTTGAGTCAAAAAAGACACAATGCTCTGCTGCCTCCTGTTCATATTTTGCAAGCTCTCCTTCAAGACCGCCATTTGTGACACCAACGCCTCCCACTCTTGTTCATTCCTCTGTAACTCCAAAACAAGATTCTCTTTATCATGCTTAAGCCTATCAATATCATCCTTCAAACTCTGTCTTTCTGATTCTGTTAATTGAGAAATTCCCTGTCCTTGAGAATTCTGCAAAGAATGGCTATGAACTGGCTTTCGTCTGTGAATATTCTTCATAAGATGTGGCTGACCTCTAATGAAATCATCGTTCGCGAATTCCCATTGTTCAGGATCAATTTTTCTGAAACCCTATTGTGATTCAATCATTAAAAACAAAAGGGTAAATAAACAAAGAGGGCTTGACCATTTTCAATGGAGGAAATGAGATTGAAATCCATAGACGAAACTACATTAAGGTTGAAAATTACTTGACTTACATATGTATTGAGCTGCCTTATGAAGCTTGAGAAGTTATTGTGCTTAAAGAATTTGGGCAACAAATCCCTCGCAAACTCAGGTGGATTCCACACAATAAAGCTTTTATTACTGGAACTCCATGACACAACAGAATCCGTTGAAGGATCATCTACCATCTCATACGTCTTCGTAAGGAAAGGGGGCAGCGAATTGGAGCTGCCCTGAGCTTCATCCATCCTAATTCCAAAATCCCTAAATCACAAACCTAAACCCCCAAATCAAAAACCCACAATTGAAACATCAACCACTCCTCGGAATCCCCATTGTCATCCTCGAAATCCAATGAAAAATCAGATATTTTCAAATCAATGCTGAAAATTCGATCCCATAACCTAAATTTTCCATACCCAGAGAGCTTCAAATTCAACCAAGGACAAAAGGCCAAACCCTTACTAATTCCCAGAATCCAATTAAAAACCCTTTGAATTCCAAACACCAGAAGAGGATTTGAAATTCAACCAAAGAAGGATAAAAAAAAATACCGTTTTTGGAAACGGAAATTTCCTGGTTAAGCAGTAATCAGGTTAGATATCTGAAGAAAATCAAAATTTCCTAACAAAATGGATAAAAGAAATCCAGGAAAAAAAGAAAATCCCTATACCCAAGGCAACGCTTCTACCCAACTAATCGGATACCCAAAACCGAACAGTTGTCAGCCCACGAACTTTCTTTGCCAAAACTGGAAGTTTTTATATTTCTGTTATTAGTTGGAAAAACTCGGCCATTCTGTCAAGTCGTTACTCGTTGAACACCAGCATCGCCATTAAATTCCACTTTTGGCAAAAAAAAAAGAAGAAGAGAAAATTACTTACAAAAATTCTAAATAATTTAAGGGAAAGCTCGAACCAACCTAATTGAAATTATTAATTTTTTTAAAGAAAAAAAGCGAATTAAACTTGTTTCTCAGAAACAGTAAACAAAAACAGAAGGAGATGACCAACAAAGAAACAGAGAGGAGAGAGAGAGACTAAACGACTCGTTTACGGTGGTGATTCTCAAGACTTTTCGGGATCCTCGTTCTCGAACCGCGTGAAGATTTTTTATTTCTTTTTTCAAATTGTTTTTTTTCCTTTTCGGTAAGGAAACGAGACTTTATTATTAAAGGAGATGTTTCAAGCCACAGTTTAATTCTAGATTGCTTCAAAGATTTAAAATTGGTATAGCTTTTTAAAAAGCTAAAAGTAATTTTTAAAATTTAAAAAGTATTTTTGGATTTTAAAAACTTTTTTAATCAAATTTATTAAAAATTAATTTTCTAATAAATATTTTAAAAAAAGAGAAGCAAAAGTAAAATAAAAATTTTGCCAAATAATCTATTTTTCTAATTAATTTAAAAAAAATGACAAAATAGAAGTTGAAATCAGAAAAAAAAATATTATAAATGATACTAATTATTTACAATTTCATTAAAAAATAAAAATTTATAAATAATCACTAATACCAGTATATATAAGTAGTGTTAAATAATATTTCGTTTGCTTCTAAAGGACCTGCTGGACAATACGTCAAGTCTAAAGACTAAAAACACCCTTCTCTTTCTCTCTATCCCTCTCTGTCTCTCTTTGATTGCACTTAACGCGTATTCAAAGGATTTGTCCTCGTAAGCCAAAGAGAAGTGTTTCTCATTTTTTAAATTTTTATTTAAAAGTTCAAAGGCAAGCATCTTCCAACCTTAGCCCTACGCGTGGCTTCATTTTGCTTGCAGTGCAAGCTCGTATATTTTTTTACTGTTAAATATTAGTAATTGAATATAAAATTATGCAAATCAGATTGGGGTTTTGCATTTTATTTTTCAATATTTAACCATTTTAAATATAGATTATATTTCTGCGTTTGGGAAAGCATGGATTTTTAATTTTTTAAATGTTTTATAAGATGGGATTTAGTTGGAAAAATACTTCATATGATAGCTATTTCTTACAACCATTTATAATTGTATGCAACTATTTGCAGCAAAAAAAAAAAATTGATGAATAAAAAATAAAAAATTATATGCAACTAAACCCACCGACGTTTATACTAATATTCAATGTTAAAATAAAATACATAGACTTTATAAGATAATTATCTATTGAAAGTAATTTATTAAATTACAATCGCTAGTAATGATTGGACATAAGCTTTTCCCTTTTTATTTATCAAAGAACCATTTCCTTGGTAGGCGTATCTGCACCCAGCATATAGTTTTTTTGATTGTTTGTTTGTTTTGTTGCTGTGAACCCAACAAAACAAACCATCCAGATTAAATTTTAATTGAACGGTTTGGATTGAATTATATTGTTTAATGATTTTGTTAATAATAAATTAAAAATAATATTGATTAATAATTTATGAAAAAAGAATAATTAAAACAAATTAACCATAGCCAATTATATATTTTTACATATTCTGTAAAGATTTTAAAGGTATATTTGTCCTTTGTAAAAACTAGTTTATGGTTCATGTCTACAAATATCAATTCGTTTTTTAGGTTATATTAGGAGTATGAAAATTTGAATTCGAATAATTATTCAAGAAATTGTAGTTGTACTGGCTGTCTCCGTACAGACTAGTTAAGCATTGTTATTAGAGCAAATTATACGTGGAATATATGAACTATATTGGGTGTTACACTTAAGTATTCAAACTTTTTTTCGTTGGAAACAGGTATCCAAACTAACAATTTTGAATCACGTTAGTACTTTTTGTCATTTCCATCTAATTTTTTAGTTAAAATCATGTGCAGACCGCGTAGGGAGCAAACCCATGGCAGTCGGTGTCTTTTCCTCTCCCTCTTCGTCCCTCTTTGACAATCACGAGCTTTCGGAAAAAAAAAATTAAGGCAAAATTTGATCCACTTCCACCTCATTCGCCACCGTTGGGATTCGACATGTCTTCCTGGTTTTCCCGACTGTGGCTCCCTCCTCCTCCTGACGTTGACAGGAGCGCCAACGGGTCTCCTCATCCAAGCCCCAACACTCTTCCTGCTCTTGAGCTAATCGAGTGAGCTTTTCGCTCCAACCGGCATGAATTCTTTGCAACCGTCGAAAGCGTGGCCTTTGATTCCAATGGCCTCGGCCCTTGATGTTAGTAATTTTGTTAGAGAAATCAATTGTATATATATAAGTTTCATTTATTAGATATTTATTTTGCAGATTGTACGCCATGAATTAAAAGACTGAAACAAAAAAGCAAACAAAGACCTTCGTTCTTACGGTCTGTCAAATGAAAGCTAAAGCAACAGTGGCAAGAAGTGAGAACTGAGAAACACAGCAAAGAAAAGAAAGGCTGTCAATTCAAACGACACCGCTCATTCATGTACTCATGGATCCTCAAAGTGTGTCAGATCACAAATCCAGAGCCCCCAAGCATTTGCGCTACCACTCTCTTCTCTATTCCTCCACTTTACTCTTTCCCACTTTACTTTTCCTTCATTTTACTTTTCCTATTTACCAAATACTATTTCTCTCTAAAATAGCTACTGTTGTTTCACTTGTTTGTGGTTTTCTACTGCTCAGTCGTAATCTCATTCCTCATTTTTTTTTGCTATGATTGTAAATGTGTATCGGTGGGAATCGGAGTAGTCACTGCATTTACATTATTATCACTTCCGTTGAATGATTTCTGAAGCTTCTTTTCTCTTTAGTAGATTTTTTATGTACTGTAAACAAGCCTTCACATTTTGATCAATTTCACAACTCTATCTCTTTAGTAGCTTGTTTTTTATCACAACTCTCCCCCTCTGTTCTATGACTGTCCATGCACTGACTCTGATCGCTTTAGAATTGATTCCCCTGGTACTCCTTCAGAGTTGTGGGGAAATAGAGATTTGCAAAGAAAAATTTCAAACAAAAGAAAAAATATTGATGGAAAATTGATAATGCAAATAAAATATTGCTGTAGTGTGTTTTAATTAGGTGGAATTGGGAGAAATCAGATTTGTGGGAATTGGATGGAGGAAGGAGATGGAGATAACAATGCCATTCTTTTTTTATAAATTTTTGTGGGTTTGACTTTGATTTTTTATTTTATTTTTGAAATTTTGCTTAAATCTGCCATTGTGATATTTGATTTGTGATATGTTGAAGAAATGAAGAATAAGGTGAGAAAATGACGATCATTGCTCCTGAATTTCCTCCCTACATTTAATGGAGAAAATTAGACAAAAATGACGAAAAGTACTAATATGGTTCAAAATTGTTAGTTCAAGTACCTCTTTGCAATGAAAAAAAAATTTGGATACTTAAGTGTAACATCCGATATAGTTCAGGTACACCACTTGTATTTTACTTTTGTTATTATTATTATTTTTGAAAAAACAAATTTAGCATCCTTTTGAGAGAATAAAAAAAAAAAAAAATTAACAAAATGGTGAAGATATATGGGTTTTTAATAGTGATATTAAAGATGGGACAAATGTCTTGGAACCACCATATTATTGTATCATCTATTAGTTGCATCGTTTAGTGTACTCGTGGTATTTTTATAATTTCAAATAAACTATGCAAACATCTTTAAATTTGACTTTTCCACAGTAGTCACATATATGATCAATATGAAATTTTTGGTAATAATGATCAATTTTTAATTATTACACATACATCGTTATACATTCTATCTTTCGCATGCACGGTATACTTTTTGTTAGTTTAAGTTTATACAAGGAATAAAGAAGAAAATGTATAAAAAAATTAGATTAATTTCTTTAGAGACACGTCCCTTTGTTTGTTTAAGTTTATGTATGCTCGCTATTTAAATAAAAACTAACCTGAATTATTCATAAAAAAAAAACTGAATTAGATATTAAAATGAAATATATTTAAAAAAATAATAATCTGAAAATTGAAAATCAGTGACATGGAAAAAATTGGTATGGTAAACCAATCGATGGTGACTTTAGCATACATAAAGCCACTTTATGATGGAGTCCAGCCCATCAAAGCAAACCAAACAATTGGGTACTTGAATCACTAACCCATTTCAAAGCCTACAGTTAGAAACTGTATTTTGTTCTCTAAATAATTTTTTTTTGCTTCAATGCTCTCTAAATAAATTTGTTCACTGTTAAATTGGCTCATGCATAAAGTAGAACTTTCAAAAGAAATTACTGTAAGATTGAATGTTATTATTTTCAATTCTCCCATTGCAGTCTATAAAAGATTGTCTTAGGGTCCACCAAATCCTATCAATCCAACTAGGGCATGGACACAGAAGAGTAATTCTATGATTTATCCAAAAACAAAGTTACGAAACTAATCAAGTACAGAGCTATGTTCCCTTCTAACTTTTTCCATCCCTTACCAAACATTTATGATGAAACATAAGTATCTCGTCTCTGTTTCACTTTTTTTTTTTTTGATATCATGCGAGTGATATTGCTCCTTATCATTGTACATCGAATGGAATTCCATGTAGTATTACTTTGAACAAAACATTGGAATGTAATTAATTAGCTAGGCAAAGCAATGCATGCATGTATATATACATTTCTTAAGGTACTCAATAATTGTTTTTCTCTATTATTTATTTATTTATACTTCTATAGTTCCCTTGCCGCGACACAATGTCATCGAACATATATAATATAAACTTAATGAAAAATTACTTGACTTATTAGATTTTAAAAATGATCTTGGTCATTATTGACCAACTTGGAATTTTCATTGGTTTAAAGCATGTTACAACTTTAGAACGACAATAGGGCGTATATATGTTATAATTTTCATCCTTTTATCTCTATCTCAGTCATTTTTATTTTATAATACATAGGTGGAAACAAAATATTATATGTAGATTGACATTTTGCTCACTTCCAGTTCCATTGTTATTTTGTTCATTGCCAATAAATTTCATCATTTGTTTTTCTCTATTTGATATAAGTATATATCTATATATTTATGCCCATATTAGATAAATGCAACAAGATCTTTTTGGTATTATAATTATAGTGTAATTTTTTTAAGCATGCATGAATGATATATCAATCTCTTCTTCAGCAAAAAATAAAAAATGTATCGATCTCTTTTAGTGTATATATATTTGAGTTAATTTAAACTATCCATTTTTAAAATTTAATTTAAATTAACAGATTTATAACAAAAATATATATGCAGCATTTGTAAATATATGCATTTATTATTATATTATTTTTTAACTATGATTAAAAAAATTAAATTACAAAAATAATACTTATTGTATATATCCGTTATAGATTATAAATTTAAAAAATTAAATTTAATCAAAATTTAAATGTGCAGTTGAAATTATAAATATATCTTTATATATACATATAAATATATACATATATTATGTGCACTTGAAAGTATAACTTAGTAGTAAAAACTGACTAAACTTTCACATCTGTAAATATAAAAATTAAAGTTTAAATTTTAATAATTTTTAGACGTAGACTTTTATTAAAAGAAAAAAATATTTAAATATAATTTATTAATTAAATAATTTTTAAATATATAATTTATTTATTTTAATTATAAAAAAAAAATACGTACATTATGTGAAAAAAAGAGCCTAGCCGAAATTTGGACACTAAAAATATGACACAGAAAAGACAGCACCCCATGGATATAGCTTTGGAGCTATAATTGAGTCAAATCTCTGTTTAGGGGATGCAGTGCCTCGTGGGTGGCTGGCAAATCGGTAAGCACGTGGTCCCACAGATTTAACGGCCATGATTAAGATACAAGTGTGGTCCCACCGCATTAAGAAAAGGTTCATGCCACCGCAATCGGTGCCACGCAGATGGATGATAAATGTAATTACAAAAAAGTGCCATTGGGCCCTCAACGGGCCACAGGACTCAAGGACCCATGGTTCGCACAAGCTTAGCTGGGGGTTAAAGCAGTGCGGACATGATGGGTGGATTCCAATCGAGTTCATTAATGAGCTGTTACCCGTTGAAGTCCGCGGCGCACGTGCAGATGGTTGTGTTTTGAACGATATATGCGTTATTGATCCGATAATGTGTCATATCGTACTTATATTGTATAATATTTATACTCATATCAAACTTTATTATTTAAATTAAATTTTTATATTAAAATATATAAATTTAAATCCGTTTATAAAATTATCATGTAATATGTTATATAACACGTTATTATATTAAATTTATTTTAAAAATTATTTAAAAAAATAAAAAATATATTTAATTTATAATTTATAGTTTATATTAAAAAATAATGAAACACAGATAAACATAAAATATCTCTAACATTTTACAAACTAAAAATAAAAATTAAAGCAACATATTTAATACATATTAAAAAAATAACAAACTATAAAAATATAATATTTAAATCTTTCTATAAATAAATAATAAACATCTAAAACAATATTGTTTGAAATAACAATAATACATAAAATATATTAAATTTCAACTATATTTTTATTTTTTTAGAATTTTTTTTAATTAAATTACTAAATTAGTATTAAAGATTAAATAGTTCATGATATATCTAATAAATTTTCATGAGTTAACCCGTTAAGATAACGGGTTCATAATAGATTAATCCATTATCAATACAACATGTTTCAGATAAATTCAAATCCATACAAAATATTTGTGTTCATATTGTGTTAACGGATCGTGTTAAAATTTATTAGATGTATATATACACAAATAATATAACATCATAATCACTCTATTAAAGGCCCACGTGCATTTCAAAAAAATAAAAGAAGCCCACGTGGTGCGAATGTTTTCAGTTAATGCAGAGGATCAGCCAATTGTCACTGTAAAATTGTAAATTTGATGGGGCTTTTTTGCAATGATAAGTAAATTTGAGTTAGGGAAATTTCAAGACTTCCATATATCATTTTATCTTTTTATAATCGCCAAAAGAAAAGAAAAAATTGGAATGGGAAATTTCAAGAGGTATTGTCTTTTAGATGTGGACAATCTGTTCCTGTAATTTTTCCCTTTATTAAAATATATTAATAAAATATATATGCATTACTGATCTTAAAGTTGTTAACTGTTTTAGCAGAAAAATAAACCATTAAATAAGAGAAAGTTTCAGTAGAATACATATTCTTTTTAATGAAAATTATACTTCTTTACAAAAATGGACATACCAAATTGGTTATTTATGCTTTATCTTGTAAATCGCGCTTTTCCACTGAATAGATGGAGCTCAACATAATTTCCCAGAGTTCACGTTGTCATAAAAGGAAAATATTACAGACTTAAAACTAAAGTGTTCCTTTAACCAAGTATTAAAGAACTGCTCCCCATCAGGAAGCATTTAAGGACTAAAGTTATGAAATTTTAGTCTTACTAATAAATTTGGAATGAATTATGAGCTATAAGCTTAATACATATTGCATATTAAAAAAACTGCATAGTGAAATCAATCACCTACGATGCTATTGATAAAAATATATATATATATATTAATATGGACAACAGAGTTTAGTATTTAATGAACAATAATTTATATCAGTTATTTAATATATTAGCTGATATAAAATTATCACTTTATATATATATATATTAATCCAAAAAATTATTTAAACAAACAAAAAGTTGTGGTAGAAGCCAAAATATAAAAACAAGGTGACAGGTACGGAGAGCCAAATGCAGCAGTCCTCCTGTAAGTCAGTCAAAGAAAAAACAGAGGAACTGAGGGTGTGGAAATAGCAAAGGCTAGAGCCAGACTAGAAGAGGCATTAAAAATAAAAAATAAAAAAATAGAACCCAACACCTGAAAATAGAAGGTGGCTTGGAACAGAGGGGTCCACATATTCACCTATAAAAAAGAGAAAATAAAATAAATAGGAGAGTTAGAATACGCACCTAATTTGGAAGGTGGCGCATGGCAGTTGGGCCATCCTGACCTGGCCTTATCCATCATCTCACTCCTCGCTCCTCACGCAACATAGTATTAGTAGTGGCCCGGTCCGGGCGTGATGCTCACGTGAAACGGAGTCTGCCTCTGCCTGTACTCCCACACACAAACACACCCCCCCGTCCCTATCCCGCTTTTTAAAAAACAAACACACTCGCTGACAATTCTGACACTCATCCCCCACAGCCATCGTGCGCCGCCGTGTGCTTCCCCTTCTTTTCCCCACCCAATCCTTTACCTTCAGATATTGGGGGTGTCCCTTTCTCTGGTCTCTAGTCTCTAATCCCCACCCTATATTTCCTAGTACCCCCACCTATTCAAAACTATTGCTAACTTTCTCTTTCTTACCTTACATTACATAATTATCTAATACGCTTATTTACTTCCTATAATCAGTCAAATTAAGAGTAAGATTAAATTTATTAATTAAATTATTTAAATTGCAATAATATAATACTATTTTTATTAACTTTAAATCTCATAAATTATTAATTAGAAGATTTTATATTCGTACAGTTGCTTGATATTAAACTCGTTTCAATTGCTACGGTACAAAAATAAAAGATAACAAACGAGCTGTTATGAAATTTGGTTAACTTGTTGGACGGGTGAAATTGACAGTTTGAATTTTTTGTTGGTTCCATGAAGACATTTTCATTTATTTTTTCCTTTTCATTATGCTATTGGCAAGTTAAATCATGACCTTATCCTGTTGTATTTTATTTTATTTCCTATTTTATCCATGGTTATGACTTTGGTTACGAGACATGACCAAATGGCTTGCTGCTTTACTCTCGATCTGAAACGACATCGTGTTATTGGTAACTACCGCGAAGGCCACACTTCCGGTGCACCACCTTCTCTTTATAAAAAGCCTAAACACGTGTTACGCCCCGTGATTCCGGAAAAATAAAGAAAAGAGGGGAAAAAATAAAAAAAGTGGCTGTCTCGTAATTTTTTTATCTTCCGTGGGCGAATATAACCTCACTCTTGTATTTAGCTGACCTTCCCCTGAACACCATCTTCTTTATTTTAACCACTTTTCTCTCTCTCTCTCTCCACGCCCCCCCCCCTTCTGACATAGTATATAAAAAACCGCCAATTTCCGGTTCACCGGCCGGTTCCTTCCGGTCGTTGCCGTATTCCATACTCGTTTTCCGTCCGGTTCAAGTTCGACCTGCTTGTCTTCCGAGAAACTTTGGGGTAGAGAATGACATCAGGGACAAGAATGCCGACGTGGAAGGAGAGGGAAAATAACAAGAAGAGGGAGAGAAGACGGAGAGCCATCGCGGCGAAGATCTACGCGGGCCTTAGGATGTACGGTAACTACAAGCTTCCCAAGCACTGCGATAACAACGAGGTCCTTAAAGCTCTCTGCAATGAAGCTGGTTGGACCGTCGAAGAAGATGGTACTACTTACAGAAAGGTAAAGTTTTTAAACCGATTATCTGGTTCGTTCTCTCAGACATTTCATATGCCTGCGCTTATCTTCTAGCTAATTGCTACTGTTAGCAGTAAAATGCGCCAGTCTTTTCATAGTACTACTGATCACGGAATTTATTCATTTATTATTAAAAATTTTAGTCCGCAAAAAATTGATTTGATTGTCACTGTGAAGTACGATCTCCGGCGAAGTGTTAGTTATGATTAACTTGCGCCGTGTGGGTATGCGTATAGTAGCGTTAAGCACTCGAATCTCCGGGGTGATCGATCTGGTTGGTCTTTGAGTCTTTGACCTACCGGCATACGATAGACTGTGTCAGGCTCTGTTTTCTTATCGAGCGCGCACGAAACACGATGATCTTTTAGATTCTCTCTGCTTCGATCTTATACGAACAAGATGAAGTCTCACAGAAACCACGCAGAAAAATTTTCACACGCCCAAAATGCCCTCACCCCAACAATATTTCGAAATGACCATCTATGCCCCTACTACATTTAAGAAAATTTAACGGTTTGCAAGGGATAGTTTGGTTATTTAGACAAACAATCCAAAAAATCCATTACTTAGATTGAACTTCCACTTTGCTTTAATGCAACTTTCTTTTTTGGCTCTGAGTCTAACTGTTTTCTCCCAATTTACCAGCAGTTTTGCAATATCTCGTGAAAAGCCTTTTTTTCCCCTTCTCTGCCATCGGTACTGATTTACTGTGTTACTTTTACTAAACTGCCATTTCGACCGTCTGTGCCTTCGCCACGTTCACGAGGGCAAATTGGTCACTGTGCTAGACCTGCAGTTTTTAAAAAAGAAAAAGAAAAAGAAAAAGAAAATCTTTTGTATTTCCATGTTTCCGAGATTCCCGGGGTAATTACAGTAGCTTTTTCGTAAATTTGATTGGGACTTGAGAGGATGGGCATGGCGTATGATGGTATTGTGGGCCGGTGTTTGTGTGTCTATTGAGAATTGAAAAGTTTTGATTAGTAATTAAATGAAATTATGGAGAAAGGAGATTTTATTTGTTAGAATCCTTGGATTCTCTTCTTTCTTTCTTTCTCTTTTCCTAAAAAAGAATAATTTTAATTTATAATTTCGTCAAAGACAGTAAAGCGTGTCGGGAGATTTTGATGAACGAACATGTTGGGAGATAGCGTGTTTCAGGGAGAAGTATGACAAAGCCGTTTTGTTGACATTGATTTCTCTTTCATAAAGTTCTGGTCTGCCTTCAATTATGTATCTGCCACATTTGCCCCTCTTTAAAGATAATGCTGCTCGTCCCTCTTTGACCAACTACACCACTAATTTTTTTGGCTTAACTAATTATACTGTATTGCAAACAAAATTATATTATACTCATTCTCCAGGAAGAATCCTAACTTATCTACAATTATTATTTCCATTTAATTTCAATTACTTGCCAGTTTCATCCTTTCTAAAAATTGTTGGTTAGCTCAACACTCAAGGTTGGGTGAGGAGAAACATTGTTAGGCTGTCTTTGGAGTTTGAAATCTGCAAGGAGAGAAAATAATATTAGAAGAATCCAACTTTCAAATAAAAGATTATCTGTTTATTTAACAGAAAAGTCAAGTCTATTTACTTGAAGTTGAAGACACAAGTGCTTAAGTTCTCTGTTTTATAAGTTTCAATATTGCAGACTATCATAAGGGATGGTGGAAAGTCTATTAAAATGTTATGTTGAAGGGTCTGTGGTCAAGCTATCTGGTCAGCTTACTGCTGAATTACCAAAATATTGATTATTGCTCTCTTCTAGACTTATTGATATCCTGATGAAAATAAAAAATAAAATAATTCCGTATGAGTAGCAGGTCCAGTCACCAGTGCCAGCATTGTTCATATACTGATGCATGTCACTGGATGTAAATTTGACAGAGAAAAAGTAGTCCTTAAGACTAATATATTTCTCATATTATTATCAGTTGAGGTATTTATTTTTTTGGGTGATATTATCAATTAAGGTATTGTTAGATGTTTGCACATGCATTTTCATGTGGATAGCTTTAAATTTATTGGAAGTGAACTAAAACCTTGGGTCATAACCTCTTACTGAGTAAATTTTTTTTATAATAATTTTCTCTCATGGTGGATTTTCTGTCGTTTATGCAGGGATGTAAACCTGTGGACCGTATGGACATAATGGGTGGTTCTACATCAGCAAGTCCGTGTTCATCATACCAACCAAGTCCATGCGCATCCTATAATCCAAGCCCAGGGTCGTCTTCTTTTCCAAGCCCTGTTTCATCCCATTACACAGCAAATGCAAATGGCAGTGCGGATGCTAATTCCCTAATCCCATGGCTTAAAAATCTCTCATCGGGATCATCATCAGCCACATCCAAGTTCCCCCACCATCTCTTTGTCCATGGCCATGGGGGTTCCATAAGTGCTCCAGTCACCCCTCCATTGAGCTCCCCAACTTGCAGGACTCCCCGAACAAAAGGTGATTGGGATGATCCAGTGGCTGGTGCTAACTGGGGAGGGCAGCACTATTCTTTGCTTCCATCATCCACTCCGCCAAGCCCTGGTCGTCAGGTTCTGCCTGATTCAGGATGGTTTGCTGGACTTGAGATTCCCCAGAGTGGGCCTTCATCGCCTACATTTAGCCTCGTTTCAAGAAACCCGTTTGGCTTTAAGGAGGCTTCTTCAGCTGGAGGGTCTCGGATGTGGACTCCTGGGCAAAGTGGAACGTGCTCTCCGGCAGTTGGTGCAGGTGTTGATTACACTGCTGATGTTCCCATGTCAGATGGGATTGCTGCTGAGTTTGCTTTTGGCAGCAGTGCAACAGGGTTAGTGAAACCGTGGGAAGGTGAGACCATTGAGGAATGTGTATCTGATGATCTTGAACTCACACTTGGGAACCCTAGGACGAGGTAAATTGAATTCATCTGAGGCTGAATAGATGCAACTGGTGCTTCGTTTTATACTCTGGATTTGTATGCTAATATAATAGTGACTTGTTCTTGGTGGTGCAGATAGAGAGGATTGAAGGAATGAATTGAGAGAGAATGTTCATGGTGCCTCCTGATTCAGGTTATTCCTTCTCTTCATGCGAAATTCAACTTCATGTCCTTGAATGTTTCGTGGGCAAGGCATGTCAGTTAGAAGTACAGTGAGTAGGCGCAGCTGTTCTTTAATTTTTTTTTTCAACAAAAGAGAACAAAAAAATTAATTATAAATAGTTCATGGTGGTGCTTTGCCCCTTGAGTTCAATTCATTATTCCATTTTGTTCATTTTGTCATTTGTTTTTCTCCAAAGAGAAGTTTATTTTGAAAGGATTTGATTTATTGGTCTGGTTGTTGGCTTGTGATTTTAAGGGTTTTTGGAAATGAGTACTGATCACGTTGGCACAATTTTATATGTACATGGGGTAAGATTTTTTTTCTTTTCTCTTTGTTTGTATGTTTGTTTGGCTGGACTACTATCAACTCATGTTGTGAAGTTAAGAAGCAGAAAACAAGAAAAATTGGACATTATTACAACTTCAGAATTATTGAACTTGCATTAACCATCAAAACAGGTTTCTTACACCTAAACTCTACCAGCTGCTTAAACGAGGGGAAAGGATTGAAAGTCATCTCAGAGATATCAAGGACACAAACATGATCCATCAATGTAGAAGAAAATATTTTGGCCAATAAGAAATGGCTTGATTTGGCTTTGCCATAGGATTTGGATGGTAGTTGTTGTTGTTAATTTGGAAATGATAAGAGATACATAAAACGAAGAGATTTGGATAGGATCCTATCATTTGCACTTGTACAAGTAAAGATAACAATTAATCTTTATATATTTTGGGGAGATTTTTACAATTAATTTGTCTTATTAATGAAGTTCTGAATAAGGTAGTGGTTTTTCTCCGACAGGTGCATACATGTTTAAATATTTATGAGATTCGTTCGGCCAAAATGCAGTGGAAAGTTGGCGTCTGCCACTATGTTTCCTGAACGTCGATATAGCATAATTAGTATGAAATACTAAAAAAGTGAGTGTGGGTCTATATTATAGTCTTTGACTAATAAAAAAAAATATAAAAAAGAAAAAAAAATGAGAGACCAAAATCAAGACATGTTTTTCCTCTTCTGAAGCAGATCAGTTCAAAGCTCATTATAGTGGTTGCATGCGCGGGGGTACTACTGGTAAATGAAGGAGTCTTTCCAAGTAGTCAAAATAGACGGAAAAATGGGACCAAAAGTGAAAAAAAGAAAAAAAGGAATTCAACCACATTTTGTAAAAGAAATCGGTTCTCCAAAAATAATAAAAACCCCTAAGACCCCGTTTGTTTGCTCGGATAAGGGAACCGAATTGGCTTTCAAATCCGGTCCTCTCCCTTATCCGTTGTTTGGCGCGGCGAGGGACTTGGATTAGCCAATCCGTTTCCCATATCCTGTTCTCCCACTTGTGCCATAGGCGAAACCTGCCGAAAGACCCCGTATAGATCAAGCGGACTAGGATTGCTTCCTTCGACCAAGCTGTGCCCGTGTTTCCAACCGACGCGCAACCTTCACAGAGCTTCTCCCCCTCTTCCAACAGATCGGCGACGATCCTTCGGTAACCCTGCTCCCCTGCCGTTTCCAGCAGATCGACGACGGTCCTTCGCACCATATAGAGGGATTTTGAGGTTAGTCGATTTTAGGGATTTTGAAAGGAAGACAACCAGCTTCTCAACTTTTCTGATTTTGTTCGAAATTTTTCTGCTTTCAGGTCCGAATCTGCTTTGGCTGCCGTTTTCCTCTTCATTCACCGTCGTCCTCCAGTCCAGTTCGAAACCAGAGACTAGGTTTTTTTTTTTTTTTTTTTTTTTTTTTTAATATCCATGAAGCGAAAGTTGGAGTTGTATCTGTTATCTGTGATATTACATGTGTTGTCTAATTCAATTGTTGAGGTTGAATTTAGAAGTAATAATTACTGGAATACATAGCTTAAAGAAATGTTTATGCTTTGAACTGGTGGCACACATCCGATTCCCTTCCGAGTTCCCTCTAAGGATTCATAGTTGTTATGAAACTCAAAAGAAAGTTTTAAAGATACGTATTCAATTCAAAACACTGCATTCCTTTGTCTAGTAGTAGTTAGGTAAACGAAGGTTCAGAATTTTTAGCATAGTTCTCTTGAAAACTTGTTTGTATTGCTTCATATAAATTTACAATAATAGGAGTCAATGATGGTTGCTGTTCCCATACGGTTTGAGTTCAGTAATTTTAATGTTTTCGTCATGCAGTGAAGTTCTGTCCATGTATGAATGACTAGGATTTCACGTACATAAATTGAATAACCAGCATCTTCTAGATTTGGTTCCATTATCCAGAAGAAATATAAAATGGAAACTTTGTTGTGTTAGCAAATTTTCAACTGATAATGTATGCAAATCCGTGCTTGTTTGTTGCTGTAGGTAGCAATTGGAATTCAACTTAGCGGCAAGTTGGTTGCAACTGTTATAAAGATTGTTGATTTGAATATCAAAATAGTGTTTTTCATGGTTGTCACTTTATGCTTGGTTGCATGTTCAGAGGGAAGATTTGATGCTTTGACTCATTTGGGATGGTCACTCATATTTCTGATGCATTTATGACAGCAATCAATTGGTAAAACACCACTAGCCTAACTTGTATATGCAATGATGAGAAGGTCCGGAAAACATTTTGACATTAAATGTGTGGATGGGTGCCATAAATGTTTTTGGCTTGAAACAAAATATTAGGAATATTACTAAGTTTGCAACCAATTGTAGCCTGTATCAAAACTTTAAGATGGAATAGTTGCAGATAAAACTATGGAAACAATAGATGGAAAAAATATACTTTCTTGTCTTGAATGATATTTGGAATGAGGATCCATAAAAATGGCTTAGCTTATAAAGCTTGTTAATGGGTGGTGCACATAGTGAACAAGCTGGTCTACCATATTACTTAAAAAATCTTGGTCTTTTTTTAAAAAAAATGGCATTTTGACAAGGACAAGTTTGGGTGAACTCAGATATTCTGGCCTTAAGGATGGAAATATTAGAAAAGTGCAAGAGTGTTCCAATGACATTTTGACCAAATTTTGATCATTTTGTTGTATTTTCAAGGATGATGAACTTTCTGCTTTCTATTTCTATTGCAAAAAAAAATTAAAATGCCCTACAATTTTGAAAAATTAAAATCCCATAGCTTCACATCAATAATTATATTGTTATCTAAAAATTGAAAAATATTACTTTTATGTGTATTAAAAAATATACAAAAAGATGAATACATTCATTTTTGAGTATTATGTTTACTTCTTATTTTTTTGTGCAAATATGAGGTTTTGTTTTTTATTTTTTTTTTCATTATTGTCCCTTATATTGTTTAGAACCTACATTCATTAATAAAATACTTGTTTTAGGGTTATATAAATGAATGAGCAACAAAGGAAAAATTTTATTTTGGTTGATTGAAAAAAGGATGCATTTGGAAAAGATATTCAAGAAAAATGTGCATGTAATGATGGTTTGTATTTGGATGCAAAAGCATTTGGAAACAAAGGCGCTTAAGAATCGAGCATTCACTATGCATGAAACTCGACTAAGTGTTTTAAATCATATTATAGGTTATAGTGACATTGAATGTGTCAATCAACTTAGAATGGATAGGAACACATTCGGTTTGCTATGTGAATTACTACGTTCGAATCCACATCTGAAAAAAGATACTGTGGTTACCTTAGAGGAACAAGTGTGTATGTTTTTACACGTACTCACTCATCATGTCAAGAAACAAACCATTAGCAATAGATTTCACCGTTCGGGGGAAACTATTAGTAGGTATTTTAACTCGGTGTTAAATGGAGTACTGCGGTTGCAAGCTCACCTATTAAAATATCTAGAACCAATACCTGATAACTATACTGATGATAGATGGAAATTTTTTAAGGTATATGTATACATCTTCATTTTTTGTTATGTTACTATATAAATGAACTGCAGTTGCAAGCTCACCTATACAAAATTTATTATAATAAACTGTATAAAATTATTTGGGAGCATTGGACGGAACCTTCATAAAGGTTCATGTGGCTAATATTGACAAGCCTAGATACCAACATGGAAAGGAGAGCTTGCTACTAATGTCTTAGGTGTTTGTGATCGAAATATGATGTTTGTTTTCGTATTACTTGGGTGGGAAGGTTCAACTTCCGACTCTAGAGTCCTCAGAAATGCGCTTAGTAGACCAACTGGGTTAAGAGTTCCAACTAGTAAGAATAAATTGTGATGGTCTAAGTTAAAACTACTTTTATTAAAAATTAGCTTTATGAGATAGAATCATAAATTAATTAATATTTATTCATGTTAGGTTATTATTATCTTTTGGATGCTGGATACACAAATGGTGAAGGTTTTCTTGCACCATATGGAGGGACACGTTCCCACATTTCAGAGTGGAGAGTTGGTGGTGTACCACAAAACTGAGAGGAATACTTTAACATGAAGCATGCATATGCACGTAATGTAATTGAGAGGTGCTTTGAATTACTTAAAAAGCGCTGGGCCATATTAAGGAGTCCATCTTTTTATCCAATCCAAACACAAGGGATAATAATCACTGCATGTTGTCTTCTACATAATCTTATTAGGAGAGAAATGTCAAATGATCCAATTGAGCTCGAAGTATGTGAAATGCAAAATGTCGATGTAATAGGCAATGATCTGATCGGATCTATTGAGGCATCAAATGAATGGGCTGAGTGGAGGGATAATTTAGCTACACAAATGTATGCTGAATGGACAACAAAAAGGAATGATTAAAACTATCTATGATTTTTATTTGCTATGTAATTTGAACTTTGTATTAAAATTGGCATTGTATTTTGAATATTTTAGTTGGATTTAATATAAAACTACTTGTATGTATTTGTATTAAAATGCACATATTTTACATGCAAAATTAAATTTGTAATTTTGTTTTTGCCTTTTATTGTGAAGCTAATTGAATATGGATCATGCGAGTAGCAGCCATGCAAACCCACGATCAAGGAAGATTAATAGGCGTGTGTGGAGTAAGGTGGAAGATGATATACTGCTGAATATTATTGATGATGCAGTGGCAAAGGGGTACAGAACTGAGAATGGTACCTTCAAACCTGGCACATACAATTATATTGAAAACTGTTTAGCCAATTTATGTCCAGGATGTGAATTGAAAGCCAATCCACATATCGAATCGAAAATTAAGAAGTGGAAAAAAGATTACGGAATCATATTCAACATGTTAAATAAGAGTGGATTTGGATGGAACGACTCAAAGAAGTGTAATGAAGTCGACAGTGATGATGTTTGGGTGGACTATGTTAAGGTTAGAATAAAAAAAATTGCAGCCAATTTATTTGTCAATGTTAATGTTACAAATTTATTCTAACCGTTGAACTTTATCTAAATATATAGATTAACAAAGATGCTGATGGATGGAGGGATAAACCATTTCCCTTGTATGAAAGGTTGGCCAATATATTTGGATTGGATCGTGCGACTGGCCTAAATGTTGAAACTCTTGCTGACATGGCTGCAGATCCAACTGACACTGGAGAAGATGAGGAGGATTCTCCAATGTCAGTTGGCCAAAGTTCATAGTCCAGGCCGACCACTCGTAAGAAGAGAACTAGACCATTTGATGTAGTAGGTAGTGGATTGGAACGCATTGCTGAATCGCTGAACAAAATGATAGGTGAAGCCAGGGAACAATGGGATCAACTAGCCAATTCTATATGTCCAAAACTTACTCCCGAACAGCTGAAATTTTTGCGTGCTGAACTTAGGAGGCTCAGGATGTCGGTTATTGATAGAATTAAGGCCATAAATCTTTGTTGTGAGAAGATATATAAGTTTAATATATTTATTAGGTTAGACGATGAAGAAAAAATTATTTTTATTCGTGAGTTGCTCGGTGGTTCATTCACTAGTTCGTAGATTTACTATGTATTTTTTAATGTCATTCTAGAGTTAGTTGTATGGATTGTTTATGTTTATGTCATCGGTTAGACGCTTTATGTTATTGAACATTGATTTGCTTGTATGGATTGTTTATTTTATGTTATTTTATGGATATGAACAATATTAATGTCTATTGTATGTTTATTTATTTTATTTTATAATGTTTCTAATATTTTTGTTATTTATATCGTAGAAATTATACTAATATATTTTGTTTATATGTAGATACTAATAATGGCTGATCAAAAAATATACGTTGTGTTCAAAGGAAGACAACCAGAGATTTATGACTCATGGGCAGAATGTCAAGAACAAATTCATGGATTCAAAGGCAACTCCTACAAATCATACCGTTCAATAGATAAAGCATAAATAGCTTATGTTTCACACATTAAAAGGACAATTAAACAAAATAATAATAATAAATGCTCTACAGTAGAAAAGGAGATTAATCACCCTAAACCTAATTATCGAAGCATAAATCGATGTTCGTTTTGCATCGGTTTAATTGTTAGTTGCACAGTTGGAGTTGTTGTTATTAGTATACTAGTACATGTGTATTAGGTTAATCTGTATTTTATTTTTTCAATTTTAATAGTTGTTTATGTTATTGAGAACAATTATGACATATTTGTATTAAATTATATTTAATATTTTCTTAAATGACATAATATTATGTTTTATTAAATTTATAATTAGAAAAATATTACAATATATTTAATATATCATGTTTATTTAAATTAATAATTAAAATTGCAATTTCTACTATAATCAAACAAATATAAAATATATTGAAAAATAAAATTTTTATCCAGTCCAGTCCAAGACTGCACCAAATACAGTATATCATATCCGATCTAGTCCAGTCCTGCACCAAACACAGGACAGGATTTGAGAAATCCAGTCTAGCATTATCCAGTCCGATCCTACGTACCAAATGGACCCATAAGGGCATACGCGCCCCAAGCACAAAACTAAGCTTTTTTCGCCTCAAATAGTGAGGCATACACATCACAGATATGGTTAAATCTAATAGTTTATTACTTAATTTAAAAAAAAAAACCTAATAGATTTATAGATTATTATTTAAATCTAATACACATCACAGGCATACACATCGCATTGTGGTTGAAGGGAATTGTCAATGAACTTGGAGTATCTCAAAGCCAAATTATTGTCAATTGTGATAACTAAAATGCAATCTTCTTGGCAAAGAATCAAGGTTTCAAGGCCTCACAAAGCATATTGAGGTGAAGTATCACTTCACCATAGACGTTCTCGATGACGGTGAAGTTGATTTGAAGATTGCTGGCTCAAAAAAATCCAGCACATATGTTGACCAAAGTTGATTTGAAGAAGATCTGTGTGCATTTGGGCAATGCATGTGTGGTGCAGCATTTTCTCATATTACAGGGCTGTTTTTGAAGGACT
This sequence comes from Ochetophila trinervis, assembly GCA_003254975.1. Lineage (NCBI taxonomy): Eukaryota > Viridiplantae > Streptophyta > Magnoliopsida > Rosales > Rhamnaceae > Ochetophila > Ochetophila trinervis. Next base: position 48,836 of record QANX01005877.1, read on the forward strand.
CTACTTTAAACATAATCCGGTATGACAATGAAGCATTGCTTCAAATGGTTTGCATTTAAATTGGAAGTTGCATGATGGTGCTGATGGGCATAACAGAACAACATATCTCATATTCTGGAAAACAGAGGGGCAACATCATATATGTAATCAGATTCTTGAAAGGCATTGAACACTAAAGAAGCTACATAATTAATGTTCTTGCATCTTTTCACACTAGATTGAAGAAATCGCAATCACAGCTGTGACTTTAACAAAGGACATGATACATTTTTCATGTGATGTGGATCTCAAAATTACAGAAGAAAGGTTGAAAAACATATATTGGTCAGTTGAATATTTATCCAAATTGGTGATTCCAAATTTGCTTTCTTTAAATATTTTGAGGGATTTGTATTTTATTCTTCCACATGATTCTGTCTAGTTTGAGCGTTTTGAAATTGAAGGGAAGCATCAGCAATCAAATTACGGTGGTATTTTGAAATAAGAGAGTCTTTGCCAGAAGTTCCTTCTTAAATCAGGCTATTTACTCTTTCCTATTTTTTTCTTTTTCTTTGCTATTTACTCTCTTCTTTTTTCCTTACAAGACATTTACAACTAAACTGAATTATATAGGCAATGCTCAAATGGTAAGATTCAAAGGAAAATGTTCCATTTTTTTTTTATAACACATAAAAGCCCAAATAATAGTTTCATTTATATTACCCATAAAGTGGATAACAAAACACAAAGTAAAAAGTCAAACAAAAGCCCCTCATCCTTAATACATTTGCAAGAAAGTGAATGAAAAGTAAATCTTTTAACTAAAGAGAAAATGTTCCAATCTCTATTCCCATAACACCCTACTAGAAATTTGTGGAGCCTCTACCACCAAATATTTTATTTTCAATTTTTTGATCCATGCTCAATTATAATATTCTCTCTTTAAAATTAGCCAAGCATTTCTAGCAGTGGTTGCATGCTCAATATAACGAAAACATTTATTGCCTACTCTCTGTGTATAAGATGCTTTAAGAGCATCTTCAATGTACTTTTTAAAAATTTTTATTTTTATTTTATTTTAAAGAGTAGTTAAGCTTTTTGGTACTCTAATAGACTCTCTAAAATGAAAAGTTAAAATAAAAAATGAGACTTGACTCTCTATATTTAGAAAGCCAAACTCATTTTCTATATATAACGTTTAATGCATTTTATTTATTGTTGTGCAATTTTCAATGCACAGCTATAATTATATTTAATTTTATATTTTTTCTTTTATAGATATAAAATTACTTTGTTGTTTGTTTGTTTTATATATTCATGTTATGCATTAATTATTTATTAGAAAATAAAAAATAAAAAATGTGATAAATAATACCATTGGAGTTGAATAAAAAATCACTTTTTATTTTAAAAATTATGTTCTTTAAAATAAAGAGCACCATTGAAGATACTCTAAGTTTCATTCTCTATTTTAATTTTTTAATTTGGAGAGTACTTTGGAGTTATAAAAAATAAAAATAAAAATACTTTTTAAATAGATAAATTAAAACTTTTAAAAAGTGCATTGGAGATGATCTAAAAAAACTATTTAAGCTCTGTTTGGCACCATTTTTTATAAGCTAGAAACAGTTTTTAAGTTTAAAAACTATTTTTAAAAGTGTTTAAATAATTTTTTTAAAGTATTTAACGGCAAGAGCAAAAGTTAGACCTTAAATGTGCGGGACAGCTACATATGCTCAATGAGTCTCATTCAACATCTTGATCTTTTATCCATCCAATAACAATTAGATATTGGATGGTGTTCAAATATTCATTCAGGAGATGGTCAAATTCATGAGGTCGATGCCAATGGATTTCTGTGCCACTCAGACATTCACTCCGAAATATGTCTGGCAAATAAACCAGTTGTGGTGGAAAACAATGTATTAGCAGTATATTCACCATCCATCAATATTACCCAAGTCAAGCATATAACCATGATTAAGCCATATCCTATGAAAGACGGATAGCTTAGCAATGGATGCTTATCAATTCCTTTAATTTGAACAACATTGATTGGATATATATGTATACACAAACTATATATGTAACTATACACGTTAAAATAGAATGTCAACTTTAGTTTTACAATGCTTTTGCACATATAATAGAATACACAAACAGAATATATGTATAGAAATAGAATGTCTTTAGGCTTAGGTCTGAACTGTGATAAAATTTTAAGTTTTGATTTTTGATTTTTCACATTTGAACTGAATTTTAATATTTTTAAAATTTTAAAATTTAAGACTATTTTTAAAAAGTCAGTGAAACTCTTAGAATGGTGCCATTTTTAGTGAACATGTTTTGTATTTAATGAAAGCATGAAGTTTGGTTTTGTGGAGTGGAAATGCAGCCGGAAAAGAAAGGGAATGGAAGCTGCATGAATTAATTTATTTTGGCTGAGTTAAAATGTAAAATTATTTGTTTTGAAGTAACTGATTTGTCTATTTTAGTTTGGTTATATTTAGATGTGTTATTATGTAATTAAGGTTGAATTTGTGAGATATTTTGATTAGAGTATGGGCTGAAATTGAGTGGCATTGTGTGAGCCATGAAGTCAGGAGCTAGAGGCCTTTTGGCCAAATAAAAGAGATCATTTTGTGTTTTTCTTTTTCTTTTTCATTTTCTTCTTTTTCTTTTTTGAATTAAACTCCCGGCCTAATTTTCGTTTTCCTAACAGAAACTACCTATATATATTGTCGAGCTAGAAAGTGAATTTTTTATTATTTAATATACGAACAAACCTCAGAATAAATATAGAATTGAAACAAGACCTTTGACTTCGCAAGTAGCAGAAATATTTTAGCCGCCCATGTGAGAGAAGTTCACATTATGTTGGTGTACTTAGAAGGTCCACGAAAATGATATATATGTTTTGGTCACGAACAATTATTTTCATATTCTTCAACAAACAGGGTATCTTTATCTTACCCGTTTACAATTTGATTAGTTATAGTGAAGCTATCACACAAGTAAACGAAGGTTTAAACTAGAGTTCAACCTGTATTAATATTCACCGGACCACCAACTTAGTCAGCTTTACCTGAATATTAAATCATCAAGCTCTGCGTATTCCTGATTTTGACCCATTAACAAAATAAAATAAAATAAAGTTGAGAGCTCCCTGTTTGTTTTTTTGGTAATGTAATGTAATGTAATCTGCAGCTTTCACTTTTGGGTAAGAAAGTACAATAACAACCCTGCACCAGATTTTTCCTTCGAGAATAGGTAAGAAAGTTGTTTTAACAATTTACAAAATATCAAATTTGCAAATCAAATATCAAAGCAGAAGGATAATTATTTTCAGTTTGAAATACTAGTTATAAGAAGTCAGAAAATCAAAATTTTTCATTTTGGATATTTTTTTAACACTCCTGCAGGAGTTCTATAAGCATTAGGTTGTTTTCAATTGGTTGTAACTTTAAAGTCTTCTATACTTGAGACAGAGAAAAAATTAATTTATAAATCAATGCTTCAGCCATATACCAAAACTAATAATAATAATTAAAAGAATAATATTCAACAATGCAGTTCAAGTTGTTCTATCAGAACACGAGTTTTAAAGTTTTCAAAAGTAATATGAACTAAAAAAATAAAAATAAAATAATAAATAAATTTATGCTGCAATCTAACAAGTCTTGGAATAGACACTTCAACCAAAGAAGAGAATTTCCAAGGCTATCTTCATCATCTCGGTCTGATGTATAACAATACTACAACAAAACTTTGAAATGGTAGAATTCAGATAAATTAGAGAAGGATATGGGGGAGTGCAAAAGCCTGGTGTTTTGCCTGCTTACTTTTACTCTGCTCTATGCAGCATTTTCCCCTGCATACATTAATCCATTTGACACATGTAAGTTGTAATTATATTTTGAGTTGCATTTATAATCCACTAATATGGTCAACTTTGTAATTTTAATTCCTATTTCTTCCATTTTTTGTTGCTAATCTGTTGTGCTTTTTCTGAAAAATGAAGGGAAGCAGAGACTGTCCAAATGGAATGGTGGTAACCAAAACAGCATAGTTGAAAAAGGAATTGAAGAGAAAGAGGGTCTGGATTTTCTCCTGAGAAGACTAGTTAGAGGTTTCCTCTTTTATACTCTCATTTTTTTTATATTAGTTCACTTGCTTTCATTTGTAATAGAAGTATCAAGTCTACCAAAGATTTGTGCGATTCATGTATTAAGATGCCTCAACTGCACATACAGGAGAAGATCGAATTCGGCTGGACTCCACCGGATTTTCGTGCAACTCCGACCTTCATTCTGAAGTATGTATAGCCAACAAACCAGTTATAGTGGACACCAACGAACAAACAGTATATGTTCCATCCACTGAGACCCAAGCTAAGCACATGATTCAGCCATATGCCTTGAAAGATGATGCCACTGCGATGAAGTACGTCACACCAGCGAAAATACTTCATGGAAACACACATCTGCCTTCTTGCGATTTCAATCACAGTGTCCCGGCTGTTGTTTTCTCCTCCGGTGGCTTCACCGGCAACATGTTTCATGAATTCAATGAGCTCATCATCCCCTTGTTCATCACCTGTCGACATTTCCGATCCCGTATACAGTTTGTCATTACTGATTTTAAACCCTGGTGGGTTACAAAATACAACCGAGTTCTATCTCAGTTGTCTTGCTTTGAAGCTATAAATCCAGCAGAAAATGCAAGTACACACTGCTTTCCAGGAGCCATTCTAGGGCTCAAGTACCATGACAATCTAGCGGTGAACTATTCTGAAATTCCAGGCGGGTATTCCATGTTTGACTTCAAGCACTTCCTCAGAGAAGCATATGACCTGAAACATAGGAATGTGCCCAAGATAGAAAAACCAGTGCTCATTCTTATATCTCGTACCAACTCAAGAATGTTTTTGAATGATCGAGAAATGAAGGAAATGATGAAAGAATTAGGCTTTCAAGTCCTTGTCGCGACGCCTAACAGGATGTCAAATTTAGATAAATTTGCTAGCTTGGTGAACTCGTGCAGTGTCATGGTTGGAGCTCATGGTGCTGGCCTTACAAACTCGGTTTTCTTGCCAACCGGAGCGGTGATGGTACAAGTGGTTCCCCTGGGGCTAGAATGGGCTTCAACTAACTACTTCGGAGGACCAGCAGCTGAAATGGAGGTAAAATATCTGGAATACAAGATTAAGCCATAGGAAAGTACACTGTTAAGTACCTATGGTCCAGATGATCCGGTCATTAAAGATCCCGAGTCTATATTCTTGAAGGGGTATTATGCTGCTAGGGATGTGTATGTTGATGGGCAGAATCTGAAGATCAACGTCACGAGGTTCAGAGAAACCCTTGTTGAGGCAATGGAACTTCTTGGACAATATGATCCTCTGGACTGAAGTAAAATGGTAGAAGATCGTATCTGTCATACAACTTCAAGATTTCATTGTAAAGAAAAATGCAGGGTGACCAACAGAGTTGATAAACACTATATAATCAATCCTCCTAAATCACCCTTCTCCCTTTTTCTTTGGGGTGACATTAATAAATTATAATTAGCTTACAGTAAGTTGGCATAAGGCAAAAGAAATAACAAATTAGCTTCATGTATAAATGGCTTCCGAAGGGTTATTGCATAACAACTCTTCTCCAATGGACATTTTTGAGTTCTTGTAGAAAAATAAGTTCCAGAAACCATGAGCCAAAAAAATTAAAAAGAAAAAAGAAAAACGGAAATAACTTGATTGTATACAAATATCAAATTAGAATTCACAGAAACTGCGTTTACCATTCCTACCAAATCACATTTAGTATCAAACAGCTGATTCATTAGGAGCCAGCTTTTTCGTTCTTTAAATTGTTACAGGTTTACTTGTGCAACCATCCATATGTGGTACAGCAATCTCCAAGATTTCAGGGCTGTTTTTACAGTTCCATCACTTTTGAAACTATAAGGTGAAATTCAGAAACGCATAAAACCATGCATTTAAAACATGGGCATAGGAGTGCGTATCTCCTATACTTGAAGCCAGTGGATCAGCATCATAAATAATCACATTCTTGCAAGGCACTGATCATTAAGGAAGCTGCAGAACTTTCTGCATCTTTTAATCTAGACCTTTCATCTCCCATCATAAAGAGCACACTCTCTGCAGTTGCAACTTGAACCGATGATATGTAACTTTTTCCATGTGAAGTACCTGGATCATTCTCAATTCTGCAAAATTTTAGCAATAAGTATACATGGGTTCCATATTATACAAGCAAGGACAACATCATATCCATAAAAACCAAAAGGCAAAGCATGAAAATATAAATGTGGGACGGTGAATTATGTATGATCTAACCCTGTAAATAAATTGCACTCAAAAGCACCATCTGAAGTTACGAAACCATACAAAAACAAGTTCCTTTATCAAAGAGGAACCCTAAACCTATAGCACTCAAGCAAGAAAACTAGGGATGAAAGGCTTTGAAAGAAATACCAAAGAACCACCATATTGTGATTGCTATTTGCTTAACTAAAAGACTTCAAACCCAGATTTGGGCAAAAAGAAGGTAGGCATATCCCAAATTTTTATCCATTGGGCATCATTGGGTGCCAGATTACATGTAATATGGGCAATATATCCCATGAATTACATGTAATCAAATGTCAGATGACGCCCCAACGGATAGTTTTTGGGCATATCCCATACCAACAAAGCGACCAACTATTAAAAAATGTACAAGTATAACTTAACCTCTTAGCCTCTCAAATCCTTAAAGATGATTTATGAGGAACACCATACTCTATTTAACTTCCTAGTCAATTGTCACCACTATCCAAGATTAGAAAAAGGAAACATTTAGGAAAATTCTACCATGCAGACATCCGGATATTCAGATTGCCACTGAAGATTTTTTTAGTGACATTGACAATCCGAACATTCAAATTTCTGGATCCCAGAATCTCCCTCTCTCTCTCTCTCTCTATATATATATATATATGTATATACACACATATATATATATAGTAAGTCAAAGGGTCAGACATAAACTACTCAACAATCTTAGACATAGATGAGCCGTTCAAGTAATTAGAAGAAATGAGATCTACAAGGAAGACAAATAATATTCATCGCTCTAAAGCATTTCTCAAAATAATTGCTTCAATACCTCACTAGCAACCAATATATTTAAGGATCTACGAAATCTGCCAAAGTAGTAGCTAAATAAAAAAAACCAACATTCTTCAAGTGCACATAAACCACGTAGGAAATAACACTTTTGGTAAGAGTAGGTTTTATTTGTTTGCACCTGCTCAATTGCATTTTGAAACTTGTGATTAGACATGTAAAATGATTTTTCATTAAAGGATGACTACAAAGTTAAACAGTTTGATATCGAAAATATAAGGAGCATATGTCATAATATAGGTAAGGCCTCAAGTATGAAGTATCAAAAACTAGTAAATTGCATATAATGAACAATAAGCCATTTTTTAGTTTATCCTTTAAATGTAAGCCTTTGAAAACGCCATGCTCCATCATACTAATTCAAGAACAACAATTTAGAATTTTACAGTGTGTTCTAGATCATAAGCATGCCTATTCTGTCCCCAGCACACATAAAATATTAGACATAAGAGAAGAAAGTCAAGGTTATTCCAATTAATATGAAAAGCATATATCAAGTGCACAGGATTAGCAAGGAGTCAGATTAAGGGTAACATTATCACACTGAAATTTAAAAAAAAAAATGTAGAAATAACATTAAAAGAAAATAACAGAATCAACTGGTTAAAGTTAATTTCATAAGTATGCCTATTCTGTCCCCCGCACGCCTAAATAAATACGCACAAGAGAAGAATGTCAGGGTTATTCCTGTTAATCTGAAGCATATATTAGCAATGAGTCAGTAAAGAGTAATATTATCTTACACAAATTTTAATGAAAGAAATGTTGAAATAACAATAAGAGAAAATACCAGAATCAACCAGTTGAAGTTAATTTCATATTTACATAGACACTATTGGCATATTCCAAGTCTTTTAGTTGATGATAAAGAAAGAAATCATACTTGTAAATTGGTTTAGTCCATTTCTTCTTGCGGCAAATTTCATGTAACTGGTGTTTTACTCCTTCAATCTCAAAACATCCATCAACACCCACAGCATAATCAAATAACCCACCTTTAACAGGCATTGATTGTGGCAACTTATGCAAAGCTAACTTAGCAGCATTAACCTTAGCAATCTCTTTTTTCTCAGAAGAACCCGAGGCAACGAATTTGCCATCAATATGAACACTGGCAATATTTTTGGACCCATCTCTCCAATACTTAATATCAACATGCTTACCCTGCTTCTGGCAGATCTCGAACAGCAACCTTACAGGTTGAGGTTGCTTCTGCAAGGCTTCATGCGTAATTATAGGCTCCAAAACACCCCTGAAAATCTAAAAAGTATACAACAATTGCAACAACACCAATCCTTGAATACTCATCTTCCAAACTCATGGAAATATTGCAAAAAAAAAATTTAATATTTGGATAGCATCTAAAAAGACAAGAAAAAGGCAGAGGAAAAACCTAAATACACACCACCCATAATCTTTGCAGATCAAAATTGACATCAATATAAACAGCAGCTGCTATAGACTCCACAATGTCAGCAAGGATTTTAGGGGCTTTTATTGATCCACCATATACAACTGTTTCATCTTCTTCGCTCACAGCTTTAGCAAACTCTCTAACCTATAGAATATCAAATACCAATAATAATAATAATAAGTTAATAACCCAGAAAATTGTCAAATAAATTAGAACAAGCACAATATTTTTCATAGTGAAAAACAATTAAAAAATGCAACCTTTTTTTTTTTAACAAAAAGTAATTATCTTACATCAAAAGAAGAAATATATACATCAAATACAAAAACATTCTTGCCCTCTCTCTCTCTTTTTTTTAACCTCTAAATTCACGAACAAGATTCGCTTACAAAAGCAACTAGAAAAATCTGAGAAATTCGAGGTAACCAAAAATGTATACTTTGTTTATTCTTTGTCAAAAACAGAAAAAACACAAAATAAAAAATAAATAAATAAATGAACGATGAACCTTATCGTCAAGAGAGGCAACGTTGCGACGAACGTAGGGATAGAGGCCATGGCGAATAGCGACGCGAGCGAGCTTCTCGGTGCTAATATTAGCAGAACGAAGCGAAGTTAACTGGCCAGGATCGAGCTTAGGGTAAGCAAGGAAGATGTAGTTACTTATAGCGAGGCCAATGGCGGCGTCTCCGATGAACTCGAGACGCTGGAAATCAGAAACAGAATCTGTGCAGGAAGAGTGAGTGAGAGCCTCCTCAAGAAGCCTCTTGTTCCTGAAACTGTAGCCTAAGATCCGCTCCACGGCTCGCACAGAGACCTCCATATCCGGCGACAGAGGGACATCGTTGGGCGGTACAAAGCTTCTGCGGCCCAAACATTCCCAATTGAATTGGGCGTCCATGGGGATGGGGGATCTTCTTCTTCTTCAAATCGGGGATTAAGTTATTTCCAGTTCCAGCTTTTCCCGTTTCAACTCTCAGTCAAGGCTTCGTCGCGTAAGGAGTTTGTGGGCGTTTACTACAACTTATATTCATGTTAAATAAATATTAAATAAAATGGGTTAGTTTTTCGACCCTCAAGCTTGTGCGGCTTTAGTTGCTATTTTGATTTTTTATGCTGCAACTAAATAAGATTTTTTGCTTACCAAAGAAAAAAAAAACTAAGCAAGCAAGAATAGAACACGAGAATTTGAGAGAATGAAAATATATTGATTGAAAGAAAGCTATACAACTTGAATGTTTTTTTGATGGTTTGGCCAAATGAAGCCTCCACCTATTTATAGGTAAGGAAAAACGATCATACAGTTATAAACAATTTGATCCTACAGTGGAAATTAAGTGTCTAGAATTTTCCACTAAAATATCTAGATATTTACACAATTTACAAGGCAAGACTAGAGTTCTTCATAATGTTCTAGAAGATTCCACACAACTCTAGAGAACTCTACCTTCTTCTTGATTCTTCTCCCAAAGTGTAGGAAAAATGCCCACAAAGTGTTTGATTAAATGCCAAGCTCATGACATTCTCTTCCACCTATGCCGTCGACATCCTCGTCGAGCCTTCTTGATGGAACCTTTTGATATGATCATCGAATTGCCATAATGCACTTGAAGGTTCCCAACTCGCTTCGCTATCGGGTAGTCCCTTCTATTTTACCAAGTACTCAAGACATGGATGGTTGTCCCTTCCACGAATCACTCGGTCGGCTATAATGTGTTCCACATCTTTGTCATAAGTATTGTAGATGCCCATTGGTGCTATCTTTGACTCCCTTCTTGAAGGATCTTTCACATCTCCATGGTATGGCTTCAAACAACTTACATGGAAGACCGGATGAAGCTTGAGTGTTGGTGGCAACTCTAGCTTGTATGAAACTTTGCCCACCTTTTTGACGATTGGAAACGACCTTTCATATCGGCGGACAAGTCCTTTGTGAAGCCTTCGTGTAGACTTGTGTTGCGAATGTAGTATCTTGACAAGCACGATGTCTCCAATTTGATGCTCCACATGCCTCATCTTTAAGTCCACCCACTTTTTCATTTTCTTGGTTGCCTTGTGGAGATAAGATCTTGCAAGATCAACTTGCTCGTGCCAATTCTTAGCAACCTTGAATTCAGATGGACTCCTCCCTCCATAGCTCGTGGCAAGTGTGTGTGGAGTCATAGGTTGTTGCCCCATGGCAAGCTCGAAAGGACTCTTATTCGTAGACTCGCTCCTTTGCAAGTTATATGAGAATTGGGCAACATCTAGCAACTTTGCCCAATCATCTTGGTTGGCACTCACAAAGTGCCGTAGATAGAGCTCCAACAATGCATTTGCTCACTCGGTTTGCCCATTAGTTTGCGGATGAAAGCTCGTTGAGAAATGCAATGCCGAGCCCATGAGATTGAATAGCTCCGTCCAAAACCTCCCCATGAACCATGAGTCCCGATCGCTTTATGATGGATTGTGGCAACCTCCAATACTTCACCACATGCTTGAAAAATAGTTTGGCGGTGTCCTTGGCCGAGCATGTTTTAGGGGCGGCGATGAATGTAGCATACTTCGAGAACCTATCGATCACCACGATGATAGTGCCGCACCCCTCGGACTTGGGTAAGCCAATGATGAAATCCATGCTAATACTCTCCCACGGTCTCTTGGGTGTAGGTAATGGCTCCAATAAACCGGCAGGACTCTTTTGCTCCACCTTGTCTTGATGGCACATAAGACAAGTCTTCACGAACGTCTCCACATCGTCCCGCATTTGTGGCCAATAATATGTTGTCTCCAAAATTGCTCGTGTGCGCTGTTGCCCTGGGTGGCCTGCCCATTTGGTGTCGTGGCACTCCTTGATTAAATTCCTCCTTAAGTTGTCCCATTTTGCCCTTGGTGTAGAAAAGACCATCTTCAATCCAGAACATCTTCATCTTGCCTTCCGTGGCAAGTTGGAGAAGTTGCTTTGCGATGGCGTCGTGCCCTATGCCTTCTTTTATCAAGTTGAGCAAGTCACCTTGAAGCTTGCTCATCGACGCCAACTCAGCATTTCTACTCAACGCATCGGCTACAACATTGACGGTACCAGGCTTGTACTCGAGCACGTAGTTGAACTCGGCAAGAAAGTCTTGCCAACGGGCTTGCTTGGGGCTTAGCTTCTTTTGAGTTTGAAAATAGCTAGTGGCCACGTTGTCCGTCTTCACCGTAAACTTGAACCTAAGCAAGTAGTGTCTCTATGTACGCAAGCAATAGATGATAGCGGTTATCTCCTTCTCTTGGACCGTGTACCACCTTTCCGTATCATTAAGCTTGCGACTCTCAAATGCGATTAGATGCCGTTCTTGCATTAAGACTCCCCCTGTAGCAAAGTCGGAAGCATCGGTGTGCACCTCGTATGGTTTGGAGCAATCGGGAAATGCTAAGATCGGCTCCTTCATGATTGCTCCCTTTAAGCACTCGAACGCTTGTTGGCAACGAATGGACCATTCCCACTTTTGGCTCTTCTTCAAAAGGTCGGTGAGTGGAGAAGCTATGGCGGAGTATCCTTTGATGAACCGCCTGTAATAATTGACAAGACCAAGAAAAGATCTTAGTTCACTCACCTTGATTGGAGGATCCCATTCTTGAATGGCCTTGACTTTGGCTTGATCGATATATAGCTTGCCATCCTTGATCTTGTGGCCGAGAAAGTAGACTTCACTTGATGTGAACGAGCACTTCTCCTTTTTCACATAAAGCTCATTCTCTTTGAGCACCTTGAACACAGTTCGCAAGTGGTGGACATGTTTACTTGATGAGAAAGTAGACTTCACTTGATGCGAACAAGCACTTCTCATTTTTCACATAAAGCTCGTTCTCTTTGAGCACCTTGAACACAGTTCGCAAGTGATGGACATGTTCCTCAAGTGTCTGGCTATAGATAACAATATCGTCCAAGTAAACCACCACAAATTGATCCAAGTATGGATGAAATATCTTGTTCATGAGAGTGCAAAATGTGGCAGGTGCATTTGTGAGGCCAAAAGGCATAACTAGAAATTCATAAGCTCCATACCTCATTACACATGTTGTCTTTGGCTCGTCACCCGCCGCAATGCGAACTTGATAGTATCTCGACCACAAGTCTAGTTTAGTGAAATACCTTGCTCTTCCAAGTTGGTCGAACAAATAGGCTATCAACGATATAGAGTACTTGTTCTTGATTGTCATTTTTTTGAGCGCCTTATAGTCGATGCATAGCCTTAGTGATCCATCGTGCTTCCTTTGAAATAGAACGGGTGCTCCATAAGGTGCTTTTGAGGGATGTATGAAACTGGCATCCACAAGCTCTTTAAGTTGTCTCCTTAGCTTTTCTAGCTCCGGTGGAGACATTCAATATGGTGCCTTTGCGGGAGGTTTGGCACCGAGATCCAATTCAATTACATGATCCACCTCCCTCCTAGGTGGAAGTTTCTTTGGCAACTCGAGTGGCATGACGTCTTTGAACTCCTCGAGAACTTGGCCCACCTTCTTTGGTAGCTCCATGGGACTAGCCTCCTCTTTGTTCTCACTAAGTGTGGCTAGATATGTGACATCCCCCTTGTTAATCCCTCTCTTGAGTTGCATGGCGGAGAGGTGCTTGGATGTACTTGGCTTGCCCATTGTCGGGATCATACACGGACCTCCCTCCAAGATGCACACAGTGTTGTAGCGAGGGAGTGGGACAACATTGAATTGCCTTAGAAACTCCATGCCAAACACAATATTGAAATCATCCATAGGAGCAATGGAGAAGTTAACATTACCTTGCCAAATTCCGAGGTGTAGCTCCACACTGCGAGCTAAGCCATCCAGCGGCTTCGCTTCGGCGTTGACAGTCTTCAACCACCCTTGCCCCTTCTCAAGTTTGAGGCCAAGCCTCATGGCCTCCTCCCTCTTGATGAAGTTGTGGGACGCGCCAGTATCCACCATGACTTGGGCATCCTTTCCATTAATGCGCGCCGCCACGTACATGAGGGATTTATCTTTGGTGTTGTTGGCGGGAACGGAACTAGCCTTCAAAGAGTTGAGGAGTTGTAGACAACCTAGTTGTGGTTGCTCTTGAGTTTCCCTATTCTCAAGCATGGCATTTAGAGACTTCCTCTTTGGGCACTCCCTTGCCCAGTGTGGCCCATCATATAAGAAGCAATTTCCTTTCGGCTTTATCTCAACCTTGCTACATGTCTTCCCATCCTTGTTGAATGGTGGCCTTTTGTACTTTTTGCTTTGGTGAGGTTTGTTGAACTTGGCTCCCCCACCTTTAACAAAGCTAGATTTGGGCTTAAAGTTTGAGGACTCACCTCGTTTATAATCCATGAGAGTTTCAGCTATAGTGAGTGCGGTGGAGATGTCTTGTACTCCCCTCCTTTGTAATTCTTGTGACGCCCACGATTGAAGCCCATCCATGGAGTTGAATAAGAGGTCATCCTCGCTCATGTTGGAAATTTAGAGCATTAACCCGGAGAACTCCTCTACGTAGTCTCGAAAGGATCGTTGGTGCTTCAACTCCTTCATACGTTTCCTAGCTTCGTGCACCACGTTATAGAGGTAGAATTGCCTCTTTAGTTCGCTTTTTAGCTCCTCCCATGAGTTGATGGTGCAAGTGTCTCTCTTAATCTCTTCATGTTTTCTACGCCACCATGTAGCCGCAAGGTTAGTTAAGTATAAGGTAGCGGTGTTCACCTTTTGCTTCTCGTCTTGGAAGTCCAATGCCTCAAAATAGTGCTCCATATGCCACATATAGTTGTCTAGCTCCTTGGCGTCCCTTCGTCCGCTAAACTCCTTGGGTTTGGGAGCATCCACCCTTGGAGTAGACACCACTTGTGTGGGGATGGCACTAGTTGCAGCCCTCTTGCAAAGTGCCTAATCAGCACGAGTCTCTTCCAAGCTTTTCTTGAATTCCTCCATTTGTGCTTGCATTTAGGTCATGAACTCAAGCACCCTTGCTTAAAACGCTCGATTCTCTTGCCACGCCTCAGCATTAGACTTGTTTGTGCTTTGCGTAGAACCACGAAGCTCTTCCATTTGGTCATCTACACGACCATCGAGCATCTCCACGCTTTGCTCCAACCGATCGGCCACGGCTAACTCCACCTTAAACACTTGGGTTTCCATGGAGCTAATGATGTCCCTCGACTTTGTGCGCCCACGTCCCTTCTTCGAAGTACCGGGGTTAGCCTCCCTTCCCCTCTCTACTCCCACAACTTCGGATGATGCCATCGTCTCTTCAAACTTGTTGCTAGCTCTTCACGAACCTTGGCTCTTATACCAACTGTCACGGACTTGTTTTTCGACCCTTCAAGCCGTGCAGCCTTAGTTGCTATTCCGACTCTTTGTGTTGCAACTAAGTAAGCCTTTTTGCCTTCAAAGAAAAGAAAGCTAAGCAAACAAGAATAGAACACAAGAGTTTGGGAGAATAAAAGTATATTGCTTGAAAGAAAGCTATACAACTTGAATGTTTTTGGATGGTTTGGCCAAATAAGGCCTCCACCTATTTATAGGCAAGGAAAAACGATCCTACTGCTGTAAACAATTTGATCCTACGATGGAAATTAAATGTCTAGAATCCTCCATCAAAATATCTAGATATTTACACAATTTACAAGACAAGACTAGAGTTCTCCATAATGTTCTAGAAGATTCCACACAACTCTAGAGAACTTTACATTCTTCTTGATTCTTCTCCCAAAGTGTAAAAAAAATATCAACCATGTGTTTGATTAAATGCCAAGTTCATGACACAAAATAGCACACGTGCAGTTTAACAGAGGACCAACATGTGCATGTTGGGGGTTAAACTTTAAAATATAAGAAACAATTGGAGGGCCAAGTACTACAAAAAAAAAAAAAAAAAAAAGGTATACCAATAACCCTAAAATAAAGCACGATACAAATTTTTTAATGACAAAATATTTATTCAGCATCCATTGTATACATTTTTTTCCCAACATTCATAAACATAAAAGGCAACATTTATTATATATAGAAAATATTTAAAATAAAAATTATCATTAAAAATATATAAATTATAACTNTTTGAGGGATGTATGAAACTGGCATCCACAAGCTCTTTAAGTTGTCTCCTTAGCTTTTCTAGCTCCGGTGGAGACATTCGATATGGTGCCTTTGCGGGAGGTTTGGCACCGAGATCCAATTCAATTGCATGATCCACCTCCCTCCTAGGTGGAAGTTTCTTTGGCAACTCGAGTGGCATGACGTCTTTGAACTCCTCGAGAACTTGGCCCACCTTCTTTGGTAGCTCCATGGGACTAGCCTCCTCTTTGTTCTCACTAAGTGTGGCTAGATATGTGACATCCCCCTTGTTAATCCCTCTCTTGAGTTGCATGGCGGAGAGGTGCTTGGATGTACTTGGCTTGCCCATTGTCGGGATCATACACGGACCTCCCTCCAAGATGCACACGGTGTTGTAGCGAGGGAGTGGGACAACATTGAATTGCCTTAGAAACTCCATGCCAAACACAATATTGAAATCATCCATAGGAGCAATAGAGAAGTTAACATTACCTTGCTAAATTCCGAGGTGTAGCTCCACACTGCAAGCTAAGCCATCCAGCGGCTTCGTTTCGGCGTTGACAGTCTTCAACCACCCTTGCCCCTTCTCAAGTAAAATATCTTTAAAAAATTATAATTATGTATTTTTTTTCTTTTTATCATTATAAAAAGGTTATTTTTTAATAATAGTAATTCATTGTTCATATGAGTTTAAGACCAAAGAGAGAAACCGAAATTCTTTAATTGCAAATTTTAATTAGAAAAAAAATATATGTTTAGTTTAATTATAATATTCCCTACAAGAATGCCCTTACAACGATCTTAAATATCCCAAGTGACAAAGAAGAACCATTCCAACTATTTAGGCTAAATTCCTCACGTTTGGAAGAGTAGAATTGAGAGAGTGAAGAGGGCTTGGCTTATAACATTAAAGTGACAAAAAACATTTTTTTGTGGTTACAACATACATAATAAGTTACAAAGATTATATAATAACATTAATTACATAAAAATGTAAAAAAGATTTTTTTTTTCAATTAGCAGTGAGAATGGTTAAGTTAGTCAAACAGTGACTCCCTCCTCGCCATGCAGCACCAACTAAACCATAAACAACGCATGCTATAATCTTTAGCTAGCTACCATCAATTTTTTCATTTCACATCATATGATCAAATCCTCCCCCAGGTTGAAATGCCGAAACCCCGCGACTCATCCCGACATTGTGAATCAACTGTTGCAGCCATCTCCTGGTGGTTGGATCCTCCTGAGAATAGGAGATGGAGACCATAAAATCAAAGGGACCAAATAAAAAGCATAGTCATATCTTAAACTAAAATGATGCAACACCAAGCATGGTAGACACTGAGAATAGAATACAAGTACAGGCATGAATCACTATGAAACATTTTGATAATTAATATTTCTCATACTACTAAACACTTACACGAAGACAACTGCCAAAGGTAGCATCTCGCAACATGTCTGGAAGGCAACTTCTTAATGCATCGCAAGCCCTGCATGATAAGGAACAAAAATTTAGGTAAAAATCTTGAGGAAAAATAACTATGAAAAATCCAAGAAAAAAGTAGGAGGAGATGGAAAGAGCATTTGGGCGGAACCAGAACTAAAATCTACTCAACCAACCTTGAGTTATCTGACAATCGAAGATAACATCGGATAATATGTTTTAAAAGACGTGGTGATGGCTGTTCAGCAAGTGCTGCAACCATGTTTCCCAAAACTCGTCCTACTGCAAAAAACCGCTCTGCTGTAGTACAGATATAATCCAAGCCCACATCATCCAACAAAATTTTTTGAACTATAAATGTTGCAACCTGGCATCACAAACCTTTTGTTAAACAATTATACACCAATTTTTCAATATCAGGTGGAGCACAGGCTTGACTAGTTGTTTTGTAGTGTGTAAGACATCTTGTTAAATAAACATTGCGTAATCACCCATTCCGATAAAATTTTCATTGATTAAGAATGTATAGGACTCCCTTCATGTCCTAGAAGGGTGCACAGGAACATTAAAAGAGTACTCAGAATATTTTTGGGACATCAAATATAAATCTTTTCTGAAAACATTTTATGAAATTGATGTAAGAACTTTCAATTAGCAATTTCATTTATATTCAGAGCATTTTTTTTACTTCCATAATTTCTTCAAAACAATGAGATTATTAAGGTAAAATCAGGACACTCAACTGTTTTTGACAATTCACTGCCCATTTCCATGGTGCGCAGACACAGTGGAATTATTTCAGTTGAGAGAAGGAAACTAATCACTTCAGTATCATCAACCTGGTTGGAAAGGGGAAAAAACAATAAATGAGAACTAAGAAATATTGCTAAAGGATATATGAACAATAAAAAAATTAAAATTAAAATTAAAACTACAGAGTATACTAACAACTAACATTAGTCTACTCTTTGGGTGGAGCATGTGTGCGAGAGAGAGAAGGGGGCAAGGGCAACAGTTCCACATAAAGGAGTATGTGCAAGAAAAATGTTACAAGTAACAGGCATTACCAAGTTACTAGAGGAAATCAGTTTCTACGGAGTTGGAAATATATTTAAATATAAAAGTATTTTCTTGTTTTGTGTGCAAATTCACAGCAGAGCTAAGTGTTATCAGAGATGGGAACATGTATGCTAACATACTTCACCAATTAACAAACAGTTGAACAGTTTCAATTACTAAAAGAATATTTTTCTACTTCAATGATAAATCTTCGACAATTCAGTCACAAGATGGCATTTTTTTTTTTGATGTAAAATTGTAAATTTTACTTGGAAAACTACGAATTTAACATGTAAGAATACAGCGTATACAACATACCTTCACCAGGGCACCAATGACACCTAAGCTAGTAAGCCTCAAGTATTCAAATGGTCTTGACTTGCTTGTTGTGTTAAGGAAAGGGTACAAATATAAAGGTATATGAGCTGCAAAGGAAAAGGGTTACTGTTAAAATTCATGTAAAAATTCATGAAATAATTTGAAGTATAAGCATCCTTTAAGAGCTTAAGTAATTATTGTTCCGTAACCAAGAACATCAAAAAAGAACTTTGTCGACCAGTAGAAGTTGTCTCATAAGAACAATATCATAGAGAATTACCATTGAGGAACAACATCCTAGTGTCAGGGTGAGATGCTACACACTGCAAAATATACAAAAAGAATAAGGAGCATTAGCAACTCCTCAAAATTGATGGAACTGAAAATCGTTGTAATTTCTACAAGGAAACAAAATGCAACCAGCAGGATTCTCATAATTACATTACAGGAAAACCACTACCACATTGGTATGAAATGGAGTATCAAGAGCTCATCTCGTTATTCTATACAGAATGAACAATATTACAAAATACGTAGACCAAACTTCTACTAATTAGATGATCAAAGTAAAAGTTTCTAAAAGAAATATAAAGTGTGTCTCAAAGGTGGAACAGAAATTGACCTGAAGAAGAGCAAGGGCATTGCAAACTCGATTTGATTGAACAGAAGTTAGATTAGGTGGTGATAGAACAGGGTAAATTGAGACTATCTCCTGCAAATGGGGGTAAATAAAGAAAGGAGAAAGAGTTAGAATAAGAATTTTGAATTTCAAAAATTTAACTTTTAATCAAACAATACATAGACATAGAGTACACAAAAATTGACTGAGAATATTGCTCATAGATGCTTCTTAAGCATGGATGACAGTGAACAAATATCGAAGACGCACTGACATATGTGGCATGTTCAACAAATTAACATGGGACAATACAGAAAGTAGCTCCAAAAACATGCTAAACCATGCGCCTCAGATCTACCCTGTTTAAAGCACACTCAAATTTCCTAACATAAGACAAAAGAAGCAAAATAAAAAAAATTACCCAAAAAAATATGCATAAAGAGTGTGGGACTGGAAATTGTTTCACAGAATGAAGCAGGAGAGAAACAGCAAAGATAATAAGAGAGAAACAGCAAAGATAATAAGAACAAGGAAAACAATCACAGAAAATGTTTTACTGAATCAAGCAGAATGGAAGTAGCAGAAACAACTATAACAAGGGAAATAAATCTAGAAAATTGTTTTAGAGAATCAAGTATAATAGAACTTTAAGAGTTGAGAGAGAGAAATTTAAAATAAATGTAATATGTAGAAGATGGTTTAACAAGAACAGAGTAACCATGAAGAGGATACCTGCAATAGTGCAGCAATAGTACCAAACGAATTCCACAACAATGGTGCCAAGTCATGAAACATTTCTCTTTTCTGAAAATGAAATAGAAATAAATACAAGCTCATAATGCATTACATCAAAACACAAACAATAATAACCTTAAAGGCATAATGAAAACCAGTGAAACGAAGTAATAAACCAAGAAACAGCATCATTCCAATGGTCATATGAAAAGTGCAATAGAAAATCAAGCTTTGGAGAATTTCAGCTAAAATTGTGTTTGATTTGTTTCTGAACTTCTTTAAAAGAACACATTAGTTTACAAAAGATGATAAATATTGTTGTTTTTCCTAAGTTTCTTGGCAAAGAAACATAACAATATAGCAAACGCAGTCGCCTGCTATGGAAGAATATTAATGGAGCTGAACAACTTTCCCAGCTCAGTGCTCACTCTACAAAGATTTCCTCCTAGGGGTGATCCAAACTGAATAAACCAATTAACTTGACCAGTTTAATCTCTGAGACCGATATGGATTAACTTAACTACTGGTTAAAGGTAAAAAAATAATATATAATAAAAAAAATTACCACGCAGAATTTTTTTTTTAATATTCAAACATATTTGATATTGAATTTGAATTAATTTTTTGTAGTTTATATACATATACATATATTAAATATTAACTTTCCATCTTCTTTCAAGCCCATTAATAAAGTATTTCATAGCACAACGATATTAATCTCATTAACAAAAACTTTAAAATAAAACAAATAGAAAAAATAAAAAAAATTTCTTGCAAGTTTAACCAAGCAATAGAATTGGATTGTTCAGAATAAAAACAAAAATAAATTGAAGCAACCCAACCTCGCCCGCCCTCTAACGCAATGCTGTTAAATGATGAAAAATAAATTGCATCTAAATTACTTTCAAACCCACAAAATTGGCTCTTTAGCTATACTATCAAAGCCAAAATCCACAATTAAAAACGGAAATGAAAAACCCTAACTTAAAAAACCTGTCTAATACGAACAAAAAAAATCATAATACGGAACCAAAAAAAAATCAAAAACAAAAAGTTACCTTAGATAGTTCAAGAAGGGCATTTTCTCGAAGATCTGGGTTACTGAGCTCGAGAACCAAATGCTCCGCCATAATCCGGTGGGTCCTTTGTAAACCTGAGTTCCGGCAGACGTGGGAGTTCGAAGGATTCAGACCTCGAAACGCTGCGTTGCGTTCATATATAGAGTGTGATTAGGAAGACTTCCCAAGTGATCGAAAGAAACCACCTTCTTCTCCTTCTTCCTTTGGTATTTTATTTTATTTTTATTTTTTTTCCCACGGTTTTCTTGGACTTTCCCTCGCCTTCTATGTAAGAGAGAGAGAGAGACAGAGAGAGAGAGAGACTCAGAAAGATTCAATTTTTGACGTGTAGGATTAGTTGGGACTTCAGACAGACAGGATAGCCACGTGCTTCGCATGCGTTTGAGAAAGTATTAGAGCAATTTTATAGGAAAAAGAATTACATAAGACTGCTGTTCCAGATTATATTTTATTATTTTTATTTATTTTGTGTCATGTTAATTAAATTATTTATAATTAAGTGATAGTGATGTGATAATAAAAATTAATTTATTGCAGTTTATAAATATTCCATTGTATTACGTCATGTATACATTATTGTATTTTTTTTAATAAAAATATAAATTATATAAATAGAGATGACACATAAATAATATAGAAACTATTTTAACAAACTTGTTCTGTAAAATTAATGTGAAACTGATGTCACTTTTTAGGAATTGGCTTTGTATGACATAACTTTTTCTTATAGTTCTACTGTTTTTTTAAACAACCATGCTTTTGTTAAAATAATTTTAGAATATTATTCAAATATATTCGGAAGCATCTTTTAAATTTTAAAAATTGTATCTTATTTTTAAAAAGCTTTGAAAACATGATTATTAGACATTTTCTATTTTACATAGAGGCTAATTTTTTTTAAAAAAGTTATTTTTAAAAAAAGTAGTGATTAATAAGGATAGGAGATCAATTTTTTATTTAATTATATATTTATGCCATCTAAATTAAAATAATATTAATTTTTATGGAAACATTTTAGAACTAATATTAGCATTTTAGGCACTGATTCCAGGATTATGGGCATTGGCGTTTATAAAGTTTTTTTTTGTCAAAAAAATCAAATGAATTTAATTGATAAACAGTTACTAAATTAAATGTAACTCTTTCAGTTAATTATGTTTTTATTTTCAAAAATTAAGCCAGCAAGTTTATTAACTTTTGCATAACAAATAATAATATCAAACACTTTAAAGATGTTATAGAACTTCTCAATAATAGCAGCAATCTGGATTTAGGTAATAAAAAACATTATTTTAATATGTATAACAAAAAATAAACAGAATAAAAATAAATTTTCCTTTAAAATTTTGATTTTTTAATGAATTTTTTTTTTTTACTAAATAAGGAGTTATATTAACCAAAACATCAAAGAGAGTCTGGCAGCTTTGCCTAGGAGAAACACCCGAAGGAACAACAAAGGGCAAAACAGAGGGGGATAAAACAAAACATGACCGAGCTGCCCATTCACAAAACAAACATCATGGGCTAAGACATTATCAGCTCAAACAAAAGAAAAGCTATCAAACAGATTACAAAGAGACTTAATAGAAAACAAAAAGTTGGCCATGGACAAGTTCTGAATCCTCCACATTCAGATTGTGAATCACAGCTTTTGCATTATTCTTAAAAATCACCTTCTTCCAGCCCTCTTGACATTAATATTTCATTAGACATTAATATTTCATCTTCTAACATCCATTTTTTATTATATAGTCACCTCTTATTATTTTTGTTGCCAATCCATCAATTTTCATTTATCACAGATCAGATTTTAATCAAATATATATATATATATATATGGTTTCTATTAAAGTACATTAAGAAAACATTTTAATCTTTTAAACCATCAAGTTGACCTCATAACTGTCTTGTACAAATAAAATACTTATAATTCCGCCATCACCATCATAATACAAAAATGAGGTCCTCCAACAGTTTCCAACCTAAATTTACTTCATTCTGAACGACCTATTAGCATCCAAAAGCAAATTTATTTCTTGATTTATCCAATCCAGATTTATTTAATGGAGACTATTAGAAAAAAATGGTAATCTAATAAGCTAAGATTCAAAGAATATATTTTATATTTTCGTTTTCAGAACTTTTATTAAAGTTTTTTCAATTCCAACTTTAGTAATGGAAGTAATGAATTTTTTTTTCTTTTTTTTCAAGTAGAAAGTGTTGTATGCTTACAGACAACCTTCAAAACTGAAATTAAGTTGTTGAGCCACTCCCAAACCCAACAAACCAAACTTTTGCTTCTTCATTTGCCAAAGAAAAAGAAATAAAAGAACAAAAATCTTAAAAAAAGAAAAAGAAAGATAGTCTTTGTATGTTCTATCTTCTTCAGTGCTATCTCTCATTCTAAGTATCTTCTTCTGCATAAAGCATTCCGATTGATGAACGAAACAGATAGAAATTCCCCACGCAGCCAAATACCGCTGGGCTAGGGCAGTGCCTTTTTTTTTCATGAACCTCCTGTCAGAATGTTCTAAATGAACTCTTCCTGACGCAGCAGAAGAAATCAGCTCGTTGAGTTTGTTTACCGGAAGTGTGATTGACATTCCAAATCCATCAATGCCATGCTAGGAATTTTGACGAATAGATTGTTTAATCTTTCATTCTTTGAACACTGCTCTGCATTTTACTTGGAGAGTGTAACGTTGATCATATTCTTAAAATACGAGTTAATTTATAAACCTGCAAAAGAATCATCATATAAAACTGTAAGATAATGTGATCTACTTTGAGAAATTATTGTGCATAAGATATGGCCGGGTTTGGACAGAATAAGGCGCATTAAACCAACCAACCTGGGCAGTCCTACTAGGCAGAGGCACTTCTAAGCAGTTTCTTTGACCATCAACTCTGCAAAGGCACAACTATCAAATCAGGACCCGAAAATGGCACATAATTTTTAGGTTGAAAATAAATAAAATAAATGCTGGGACATAAGAGAAAGATTCTACAAAATCAACAATAACCTTCTGCTAATAGTTCTCCGGATATATTGGTTATCCTTTATAAGCCCTTGGCCTCCATATTTTATTTCATCAGAGTCTAGTATAAGCTTTGGCCACAAAAAACATAGATATCAGTTCACTATATGGCATGCATTATTCACATAGACACAGATGCTATATGTCAATAACAACACATATAAACTAGTCCCCTGGTTTGACAAGCATCTGCATATTCATGGCGATGCACCATCATAAAAAAAAACTAAGAAATAAGATTCAGAAGTTCCATCTAACAACAAAGGAGAAGAAATTAGTGATTGTTCGTTTGTTAAGACATACTTGATACTCTCCAGCTTCATCTACACCTACTCCATATCCTTCATAAGAATCTGTTGGATGAAAGTTAAATACGAAAAGGAGTGGACCTCTCATGTAAGCTATTACCTGTAAAGAATATTGTAGTCATTAGACAATTAAAAACTTATAACAACTTATATGGTTTATCAAGTGAAAACATAACTAGATTATGCAAACTTTGGATACATGACTATGATATGCGTGCAAGTAGATGTATGTAAAATGTTCAGCAAGAATCTGGCATTTTGAAAGTTCACATATGTAACGAAAAATATAACAGAGAAAAAGTACAAACTTGGAGGGCTTGAACAGAAAATCATATTGAGATTCCATAAAGTTTGGAGAGAACTACATCTTCAACTCCAGTTTGGCAATGTAAAGTCTCTAATCAGGTTTCTAATTAACTTATTAAGAGGAGAAAAGATTGTGAATTAATTAATTTAGATGAATATGTATGTCTATGCACATGGATGCAAGTACAAACTAAGTAATTCACTGAAAATGAGAGTTCTCATACCATGGTAGCGTCATTCACATGATGAATGCTGGGTAAGACTCTAGATAGTACTCTCTCTTTTTCATCCAACTTCATTAAATCCTAAGAAAGAGGAAATATTGATTAGGTAAAGCGACATTAAAGTTAATAAGTATGTTTTGTTGAATGAATAAAAGACCATTTGATGCTTGTAAGAAAGATGAAAGCATGTGGCAACATCAAGTTGAACATATTACTGTAAATTCAGAGTGTAAGTTGCATATCAAAGAAACTGCACTTATATGGGAATATAATTAATACAAAAAATCCAAGAACTAAATAATTTCAGCACTTTCAACATATAAGGTTATCATGGTGCACCTTATCAAAGAACAATAAATCATGATGCACTCCTTCATTTGCTATGAGATCCCATCGACGGTTAGCTAGCGAAAATGAGAAATTGTTGCTTGACATTGGGAATTCAACCCTCTGAGACATGAGAAGATCATTAGTTGCTCAACCAAAATCTTTAACAGATATCAAAGGTAAATAAGCTCACCTTTGGATGCCCAAATTCATTGCCCATGAAGTTGAGGTAAGCGCCACCACAGATTGTAAATGTTATTAATCTGATCATCTGGCTCAATATCCAACAATATATAAGTTATAAAGAAAGGTGAATAACAAAGGAAATTAACAGCTTAAAACATTATATTTTGTTGCATTCACCAGAATTCCCTATTTGCAAGCACGTCCCAGTGTAGTGTCATTATATAAGCAGTGTAGAATATTAATTTTCAGTAGCAAGGACAAGGCATACTTTGTGTAAGGAACACCCTCTAAGCAATAATTCATTTGAACCACCAGAATCCTCCATGACTTTACCAAACAATATGTCAGCAAATGAGCGCCCTCCAGATATTGACTGCCATGCAAGATTGAAACAGGAGTTGATAACAAATCAAAATAAAGTGATTTATTATTATAAACTTAAAATAAAGAGAGCCTTTGATGTCAAACAAGTGATTAAAGGTTAACAGTGTTGAATTACCACTAATTCCAAAAGCTTAAGCTAATAGGAGGTAGACCATAATGTCTTTTATATTTTATCTTTAATATTTCCCCTCACATGTAGGACCTCGTTTGGGTCTTTAATGTGCATTTTTGGTCTGGGCTCATTTTAAATCCGTATATGTAGTATTTTTTTTTGTTTTTGGATGGAGTTGCTGAGTTTCAAACATATGACCGTTACGTTTTTTGGCTTTGATACCATGTTGAATTACTATTGATTTCCAAAGTTTAAGCTAATAGGAGGTAGATGATCATGTCTTATATTTTATCTCTAATAAACAGTACCTGGTTATGATTTTCGGCATACACAAGCATCTTGTTTGCATTTTGTTTATTGCCCATTAAGGTGCTCACAATCTGAAAATTAGTTCAAAATCATTGATGAAAGAACATACAAGTCAATTAACAGGGAAGAAGAATTATTCCCTTTAATAATGAGATGGTTTATACAATCACATAATATAACCTTATTCATGCTCCATTCGTGGTCAGGAACATTCTCAAGAAAAGATAACCACATCTCTGGCACCGAGAGATTGACATAATAATCAAATCCCAATCCACCTTGAGAGGTAGGTTCGCATAGACCAGGATAAAAAGTTGCCTGAAAGTCAATTCAACATAAAAAATAAAAATAATAAAATATATATATAACAATAATAATAAATAAATAAAAATAAAAACAACAACAAAAACAAAAACAGAAAAAAAAAACAGAAGAAAAAAAAATTCGTAAAGTGACAAAATATTATGTAAAGTTACAATCCTTGAGAAATAGATAAATCTTCCAATTATCCATTTATATCTGTCCTATATTTAAAATCAACAATATTTGTATTTCTTTTCTCAAAACAAATAATTACAATTGATGATTTCAACCATCAGGCTCAATCTTTGAATAAATGGGTATTTGGTATAGCACTGTATATTGGTTGGTACAATGACACAGTGGAAATGAAAAGAACATATACAAAATAATATTTTTTATAAATGAGACGATATAATTGCTTACATCTTCAGCAATTGTTATTATATTTGGGTGGAGGGTATGCAGTATCTCATTTGCTAAAATGAGATACAATAGTGCATCCTTGTCAACATACTGATTGCAAAACCTGCAAAACAGGACTAAGATTCATGAGGAACATACTTGAATAAGCAGGTATTAAGATTCATGAGGAACGTACTTGAATAACAATGAGATATGGTGCAAAACGATGAGTCAGCTCAAATTGATAAATAGAGATTTAAAAAGTAGTTGTAGATAATAGAAAATTTGATCTTATTAATATTTCAGAGGTCTGAATCAGTAGTACATTTTAAAAATCAATAACTTTGAATAATCAATTAAACCTACATTGTGATTTTATTTTGAAGAATCAACTGTCCCATGCATTAGCAAAAATTGTTTGAGATTTTTTTATGCATTAAGCATACCAATATAAATAACAAAATGGGTTTTGGTGTGAGACTGAATAAAACTACAGTTTAAACAAGCATACAAAATTAGATTTGATGAAGAAAACAAAAATGAATAAACCATATCTTGGAAATTTATAAAAGCTCTTACTGAACCCAATAAACCATATCTTGGAAATTTTATAAACAGTATACATGACTACATGTAGGAAATTATTGTAATTTCAAAGGATGCCTTACTCCTCCAAGTCACCAGTGAAAGAAGCAAAACCATTGTGAGTATACATCATCGATGAGAGTGAATGGAACTGGAAACCATCAATTTGATACTCCACAACCCACCTGTTCAGAAACTCATTATAAACACCAATATTGTTCACCTAAAGATGACATACTGAGACAAAAACAGTATTAACTTCAAAAAACTGACAGTTGATAAATGAAGATATCAGAACACTGCAGTAGGTAGAGAAGATATTGACTAGTCAGCCAAGCAACTTCATTAGTGCCAAAAAATTTATTTTATATGAAGAGATTTATGCTTCAAATTACCAGTTCAAGTTTGATAGAAGGAAGTGCAAGACATCATGGTCGCCATATTTGAACATTCTAGTACCCCAGTATTTATGGTATCCTCGTTTACCTATTCAAGAAGAGAAAAGCAAATTAGTAACAAGAATTATGTATCAGTAATGGAACAAAGGCCTATGTTGACCAATTGTCAAGCCATAGAAGACATGATTGAGCAAAAGTCATGGAAGGCAAACAAATCCAAACACAAAAACAGAAGAAGTTTCCATTTTGAATAGGACAATTTCTTTGGTAACTGAAGTTTAAAGTTAGTTTCAAGATACAAAGCCCACAAGATGTTGCTTAGACAAAACCAGTTTAAACTTATAAGTTTCCATCACTTGAAGAACTCACATTGATAGGAATTAGGAACTGGACATTAAACAACTATATCAAGCCAAAAGAGAAGATATTTTATTAGCATTCAGAAAAGAAATTTTAGGCTTGTTTACATCCAACTCAAGCATAAAGCTTATGCCTCAATGGATTGACACTTTTCTAAAAGGCTCTAGAACTTCACATAGCAAAAACAATAGAGAGGCTTGCCAAAAGAATTTAATTCAAGTTACCAAGAAAATAGATACAAATTATAATTCTGCTTTTTAAGCAAACAATAAAGATTGACTATATAAAGGTGATTAAATGTAAAGGATAGAAAGGTTGCAAACTTGCAGCAAGAACCAATTTTTAAGTGAAGCAAAGTTTCAGATAAAAGGGAGGCAATGGTAGTATGAAGTGATACCAGTGTGAAAGTAGCAATCATTTGATCCATCAAACATTGACAGTCCAACCATCTCATCAGCAGCTGAGTAGGAATGGACAATGTCTAAGAAGACAAGCAGTCCAAGTCCTGTAGAATAAGAAAATACAGTAAATGGTCTATAAGTGTATTGACCTAATAACAAATAACAGCAGAAACATAATTTATACATACATACATACTATTTATGCAAAAATAGTTGAGAAATAGGATATGTCATGGAAATTTTCAGTGAGCTTTATGAGCTCCAAACAGTCATTATCAACTGGGGCTCATACTAACTGTCACCGATTAATGTCATCATGGTTACTGATTATTTTTCTTTCTATCGACAAGAGTCTAAAAATTTAAAGACAAACTATATTTCATTGATATTAGTGATTAATAAGAACTGAATCCATGCATTCTATTAATACAGACCAGCTCTTAAAAATACTTGTTGTCATTACCAGATGACAAACTTAATGTGAGAGTCAATTAAAAAGAGGATTTTTTTGGCAATTGACTAGCTCTTCCATAATTTACATAAGCTAAGCAAGTCAATCAGCTACTTCTGAAGCGTAAGAATCTTAAAAGTTCGTAAGAAAAGAAAGGAACAGAATTGAATCAAGAAAAATAACCATGTGCTTCATCAACCAACCGCTTGAAATCCTCAGGAGTCCCATATCGGCTGCTAACAGCGAAAAGATTAGTAACCTGCATTTTAAACAATGATGTTTGATCCCATTCATTTGAACTTTAAAATAAAATGGAGCTACTGGCATTTGAATAATAAACTAAAATATGAGTCAAATAGCTCAAACTCTAACTAAAATAAACAGGGCATATAAAATAGGTAATTAGCAAATATACACCTATTAAGAAAGAATATATGATGATACTGTGATTGTAACATCAACAAAAATGAACTATAAGAATCAAATTTAAATTAGACCATCCATTTTAAAAAAATTTAATTCAATTTTTGCCATAAGATTGAGCCCACAACCAGCTATATAAAGGCTTCTAAAGAATGGGGGAAAAAAACACCTTTTCTTCCTGCTAACATAGAATATGATTATATGCAGCTTAAGAAACTTTATAGATTTAGTTTTATGAAAATATCTAATACAAGAAAGAATTTACTAAATGCAAACTAAAAGAATGTTTGACTTACTCTATAACCAACAGTGAAATAATCTTTGTGCTCAACAACTCCAATCAACTGGATTGCATTGTATCCAGATTCCTTTACATGAGGAAGGACCTGAAATTAAAGCAACAGAGGAAAACTGAAAAATTGATTACCATATCACAGAAATTACATAAATCAAGACAGCAGAAATCAAGGAGTTGCCTTGTCTTTAAAATCATTGAAAGAAGATATTTTTGGTTCTGATCCACTTATTCCAACATGGCATTCATATATACGCAATGACTGTGGCACATTTGGGCGTGAGTTTTTCCATTTGTATGCATCTTCTGGGGCTGGTTCCCAGTGGACAGCAAAAGCCTGCTTTCCATCTGCATCTGAATGTTATCAAAAGAATTCAGGGAAAGTAACAACATAAAATATGTTCTTGTAAAACACACCGCCAAAAAAAAAAAGAAAAGATATATGTTTTGCTTGTAAAAACTAGCCAGAGTATGCATGTAGGCCCCTAATTGTGCATGGTATTGCACTAGCTCTATATAGGCAATAAATTACATAAGAGGGTACTTGACAAGCGTATACCGATAGAGAAGCAAATGACTTCCAGTACACACAGCAAACTTACCTGGCTGAACATAAGTAGCCCAAGCAGGAACTCGTTCCAATGGTCCACTAGGAGTGTTAAAATATACCCTGTATTTGCTTCCATGAGGAATAGCAGGAGCATACTTTTCCAGCCATGCCTTCCTTCCTTTACGTGTCTCAAACCAGTATGCCAAGGGAGGTTTCTTTGCTCGAAATTTCTCTTGCGATACAGGATCAACCACAACATTAAAAATGTCATACTCCTTCCCATTGTCAATTACATCATAAGAAGGTAAGTTACTAGGTGGATCATCCTTATGCTGTTCTTTCCATGCTTTATATCTTGTTTCTGCATCTGGTATGTCTTCCAACTCTTCGAATGTTTGAGGTCCATTAGGGCCAAATATTTGCTCATATAACTTTGCTGGCACTTCAAAACGGTTTTTAACAAATCGGTCCTCTCCAGGTTCCCAATACTCATCATTTGCTTTCTTGAAGATCTCATCAATGGTAACACCGCTGTCTCCTTTATCATAGTCATCCACATAGTTATACTGCTGAAAATAGAGTTCATCTGGTTTTTCACCCTCCCTCAATTTATCCTCAAGTATGATAAACCAATAACCATAATCATCATGCCCGAGATGACCCTCTCTAGCACAATTTTCTGTCGGCAACCACCCATTGAAGTCACCAACTAGTGCACAATAGCGAGCTCCTGCGATGCATAGCAGAATTATATAGAATGAACACATAAAAGTTAATATAATCGACATATGAGAATCATGCTAACCACAAGTATATATGATTTAGCAAAATGTCAAACCTGGAGCCCATTCCATATAATCCACTCGATGTTCTGGGTGGCGATGCATACCCAATATCTCAAATCTAGGAAATAAAACATCAAGAAGAAACACACAGTAATTAACAAAATCTCAAATGCATTGATATGGTAAGCATATTAATTTTCTTTTTAACTTGAAATTGAAAGATAGCAGAAAAGGCTGTACGCATCATAAATAAAAAAATTTAACAAAGTAATTCCCCAAACACACTGCGACATCATTATTTAATCACATAAATATCAATCATTTTCACCTAAAAGAATGATCTTTCAGATTTAAAAGTGAGTCCTACCTTATGAAGTGGTACAAAAGATTGCCTTAAGAGACAACGAAGTTGAAAAGAAAAATTAAAAGAGAAAATAATAATAATAATAATAATAATAATAATAATATGAAGAAGAAAAATGAAAAGTAAAGAAGCTAGTATTATGTAGAACTGACCCAGTAGACATCTCCTGAAGATTAATATGACGATTGAAAATTTCATCTATAAGATCCTTCTGCGATTTATATCTGCAAAAACGGAACTATAACAACACGTAAGTCAATAACTTAAAAGCTAAAAAAAAATGCAGAATATTAAGTTAACTGGTTTGAGAAACTGATCGAAAATATATAAAGAACCCAGAATTTATCACTTCGTTCTTTATCTTTAAATTTTTGCAAAATACGCGAATTAGGCTGAATTAACGTTCCTTGTGTCTTAAAAATTCCAAATTATTTTCTGTTTCCGACAGTTACCCATTAACCAACATACCCAGGGTGAGTGACGCCTTTGTATACCTTGCACGGAGGAACTGAGCAAACTGTTTGTGGGAAATGCCATTTTTGGTGAGAAAACCAACTGGGTCAATCCCTTTCACGCCGTCCTTAACATTTTTCTTCCTCTTCGACTGATGTTGTTGTTGTTTATCTGCTTGTTGCTTTGGTCGCTCTGTGGCTGAGCATAGCACCTTAGTTTTCCTGGGAAAAGTGATTCTCCGAGATATATTTTGGGATTGAAACAGTGAAAAAGAGCTATCTGGACGTAGGGAAACTTTAGTTTCGTATGAAAGCGAATTCATGGTGAAGACAACAGTAGTTGCTGTTGCAGGGAGAGAGAGAGAGAGAGTGAGGGAGAGAGTGCTGGGTTTTGGGATAAGAGGTTTTTGAGTTGACGCGGGAGAAAAGATACCACTCGGTTAGTAACTCACCTGAGTTTGAACGCGACCGAGTTAAATATCTTGCGAGTTTTGACTTTTGACTTTAGTCATGCCCATGTCTTAATTTTTTCAGCTTTTATCTAAACCAATGAAATCATAAATTAAAAATTAAAAAAACTCGAAATTGTTAAACGAAATTTAACAAAAATTCTTTTTTATTTTTTTCACCAAAAAAAAAATAATATTTTTCAGAACATCCTCAATAAAATTTCCCATCATTTTAGACTTTAGAATATGTCCTTAAAAGTTTCAAGTTAGTCACATATATTATTTGGAAAGTTAGTCACATATATTATTTGGAAAAGTAGAAGTTGGTGTAGCATCGACTTTACATTTCGTTATTATGCTTAATTCAGCATGATAAATTAAGTCTCCAACCTAGACGATGAGAGTACTCAAAGCTTAATTCTCTTGGCCATAGCTTACAGATTGAAATCCTTACCAACTCATCTAGTACTCTTACCATGTTAGGTAGAGAAAAAATAAAGATCAGAAACTAAAAACTAACCATGTAACCAAATGACACTCTAGGTGATAAATACAAGTCTCATATTCACTATATGTCTAAACAAAAATTTGCATTATGTAACAAAGGTATTGAGTCTTGTAAAATACATCCAATGTGAATAGCCTGAATGATTAAATACATGGAGGTGAACAAATTCATCAAGCAATACTAAATTCATCATTTCTTTGAATAATCCCTTGGTCCAAATATAGTAGACCCAACTCTCACACTGGTGCTTCCCATTTCAATCTGCAGGGATAAAAAGTGACGATCAATATGTAAAATTCTCTCTTCTGATGTCAAGAGTTAAATTCGGGTGTCACATTTCTACAATGAGAATAGGATTCTTGTAACCATTGAATGGACGAATCAATTATTTAGTTAGTACGTATTTAATATGCAGTTTAAATTTTTTGAAGCTCACTAAGTTTTATGGTGTAATTCTGAATAGAGCTATGTCTATATGTTGCATCCAATCAACATGCTGAAAACCATACCGCTTGCTCAAAGTCACCAGACATGCCCATTGAGAGCTCATACTGCTCTTCTTGCAGTCCAAGCGCTTTGCAGACTTCAGTTCTACAGTTTGACAGCGTCTGATGAATCACAGCATAAATATGGTCTAAGCAAATTTACTTGGACAAATATATTAAAAAAAAGAAGAAAAAAAAAAGAAAAAGACAAATTAAACTATAGAAATGTGCCTTTCCAATGTTTGCAGATGTAAAAGATGATTATATGTTCTATCTTGAAATAAAAAGATCCAAGTTAGTGGTTACAATCCACCGAATGGAAGCTAATATTTGAACTTGACAGGACAGAAATTGTGCAGTTCTCTTTCAACCTGCTTCAAATGCTTAGAGAAACAAGAGATGCCTATACACTTCAGTCTTTACTATAATATATATATATATATAAGCAGAAAATTATTACCTTAAAGTTTTTTGGTGTTGAAGTATAATCTGGCATCCCAATTGTCATTAAGCCAGAAAACACCAGATTTGGGCAATGCAATTTTACATGCTTTGCAAGTTGAAGACAACAAGAAGGGTCAATACCAGACTTAGCTGCAAAAATAATTCTTCCATGAGTAGATGTGAAATGGGGACAAAAATGCTCCAAGATAAAAGTACGGAAAAGAGTAATAACAAATACAGTGAAGATGATCCTACTTTTTCATACTACCACAACAAGGTACATTTCAACTGCACAGTACTAGAGAGAGAATAAATTTAAGAACATAGAGGACATAATATTCAAATAGAATCTAGCAATTCTTTTGAAAATAAATATTTTTGAGAACAGAGTGCGACATGCAGCAGTTAATTATGTACTGAGTCTAAGTTAGGAGCTCATTTCACTCACATGCTTCTCCACTGGTATTCACTTGGACTAATACCTTCAAAGGACTCCTTCCGAGGCTTGAAACTGCTCGATCAAGATGATTGGCAATCTGTAGCTCATACAAGACAAGATAACACATTTTCATTATGAGTTTCAATGGAATACATAAGACAATGTACTTGTAGTTAAAATCGCTAATTGGATTAAAATTTGGAACTTTCACAGGCAAAAAGTTCAAGAGTGTAATGCAGACGTATGTCATGACACCTATAGAAAAAGCATATCACCACACCTATAAAAGTATAAAAGCATATAACAAGTAATCGTCAGTCAATTAAGTATATCACGACACCTATAGCAGATGTAAAAACTTTTCATTACAAGACCAAAAAAAAAATGAAATCAACAATCAATTTTAATTGTTCTTTATCAAAAGCAAAGATTGGAAATAAGAGTTTTACCTCCAACAAGGATAACAGAAATTTACCTTCTCATTGTCTACGCCCTCAACCATTGCAAGATTTGGAACTCCAGCTGCATTTATGAATTATTCACCACAATACTTTTTTAATGTACAAGCAAGATAAGGTTTATATCGTAAAAGATGATAAAAAGCAAACAGTTTCTGTGCATCCTTGCTTGTGCATAAGGCGTAAAACATACATTCAACTTGCACATGGAAAAGACAGTTAACCTGATTAATTTAGTTACCAACACCCTTACATGTAAAGCGTGGCAAGGTATCACAATTCTCAACTGCTAACCCATTTGTTTATATTATCTTTATAGCCAGATTCTGCTAAAGAGGGTTCTCCAGAATAGTAAAACTGAAAAAAAAAGAAGTTGGAAAAGAAAAAGTAGCAAAATTGTAGGCGTTAATATTGTCACAGCTTTCAGCAAAGTACTAAAGTTTTTTAAGTTAAAACATGGAAATTGCCCCCAATGCAAATAACAAATGCTAGATTGTGGCTTTTGGTATAACTCATCGGCAGAGTACACACACACAAAATTGGTCTGATAGATGAAAATCAAATTAGGACTTGACCCAGTTACTAATTTTTCATATTCGAATATAAGGGTCATTCTCAATAATATACGATTGGAAATTCAGACGTCTACAGAAAGCAGCATAGAAGGCAGTGTAATATTTATAAGAATCAGAGCAACAGTAATAAAAAAATTAATAAAGAGCAAATACCCAGAAGAGATTTGACTTTGTTGGTCTGCAAATGCCCAACAAAATGCCACTCCACGTCTTCAGGAAGCTGCTCAAAAAAAGCACACAAAAATGCTTTTAGCAAATACGCAATTGGCCAAAAGAGATAGCATTTGGGTCCTACAACGAGAAATGAGAGAGCCCGACCTGAGGAGCTTTATCGACGATCTCTTGGACATAGTTTTCGCCAAAACGTCGATGCCCGGCGTCGTAGACCTGGCGGATAAGAGAAACGGGCTTGGTCTTGGAGACCGCCACAACCCTGACCCGATTCGGATCTCGACCCGAGCTCTCCGCAGCCTGCCGGGCTCGTATCAATACTGACCGGAGCGCCGTAACGGCTATTCCTTCCACCGCCGGAGCAGCCATGCAAACAAATAATCGGATTATTTTTATTTTTTTAAGGTTGTATTTTTATCAGGCGTATATTTGCAAACGTAACTTGCCAAATGTGAGGACGCGTGGTCAGTGGGACTCAGACCTTAATTTTTATTTTTATTTTTTTCACTAAATTCCAAAATTTATGGGCAAAATTGTTTCTTTGATCTAGGCTTGAGAATTGAGAAAAGAAAATTTTGGCAACGGATATAAAATATTTATTGGAAATAATTAAAATAAAAAAGTTGTGAATATTATATAATGCGGCAATGATTCGTACTGGATTACTGATTTGCTTTAAGTTTATGAACACCAAGGTAAATATGATTTATCTATTTGGGTTTATTTTTACCCAAAATTTTGAGCAAGTAGACATTTTGATCAAAAAAGATTTATTGTAATAAATTATTTTTGAAATAGTTTTTTCCCCTCCATATAAGGCAGTTTTTGGGCAAATTTACACTTCTTAATTCTTTATTTTTTGGTATATTTACGTACATTTTTTTGAAATTATATATAAGTGTTTATATATTGAGAACGGAAATATAATTCAATACATATCATGATTAAAAGTATTGTTCATTTCATCTATTGTTAAAGTACACTCCTAACCGTTAACATCCCGGCCGGCAGGAAAAATAATAATAAAAATTAA
Source organism: Ochetophila trinervis (assembly GCA_003254975.1). Taxonomy (NCBI): domain Eukaryota; kingdom Viridiplantae; phylum Streptophyta; class Magnoliopsida; order Rosales; family Rhamnaceae; genus Ochetophila; species Ochetophila trinervis. The sequence continues at coordinate 85,226 of QANX01005877.1, forward strand.
CTTTATATAAAAAAAAAACTCAGAGTCCCAATTCGGAAAAAAGAATTAATCGCACTATAATTAATAACAAGGCTTGAGACATATAAATTACTTGCTGGCAGAAGGTTGATTTTTTTTGCTTTTATCATTCTTTGATTTTATGAATTTACACCATGTGCAAATCTCAAAAACCAAAACAATAAGAGCCAAAACTACAAGAACTCCAATGTAACTCCATTTCCAGGTACTATCTGGCTTCAAAATGTTAATCCCATGGAATATGTTTACTGAGATCACAGACAGCAATGCATAACCCAGAAAATGATGGTACATGTCCCAGTATTTGCGATAATCATCATGAGGTTTCGGCTTTAACCTTAATGCTAACATCTGCATTGTAATTAGCCCATCAAATTTATCAGTCTCAATTTAAGCAAGTAAAAAGTAGCAGTACCAACTTAACAAAAACTCTGACCTGAGCAGAGAGAAGAAGAAAATGTAAACATGTTTACTATACCTGTAATGAAGTAAAAGCGAATATGAAAATGGCAAGGATTCGATGTGTTCGAAAAGCATAGTGTCTTGAAGCATGTCCAAGCCATAGACCAAGAGCCCAACCAGCAGTGCCAAGAATGTAGCCAACAATCTGGCAAGAAACATGTAAAAAGAACCAGAATTTCATTTGGAATGGGAATCTCTTGAAGTACCTTGCAATGATGACTCCGATGGGTAAGAAAACTCCCCAACCCACAATGTTCAGAATCCCATGCATCTATATATGTTATATAAGAAGAAAAATGTTACACATCAGGAAAAAATGAATTGAATTCTACATGTATAAATACAATGGAACATTTCATCTTTTAAACCACTGCATTGAATTTTAATTTTTTACTTCTCACCATTCTAAGGTACCGCCGGTGATGTCCAATGCCGTGATTCTTCGCGGCGATCAAATCTATTGTGTCTGTGCTATCGAAATTCGGGAGGGTTGCAGGATGTTGCTTGGGCTGCAATCCATCAGCAGAGAACCCAACTTGCCAAACATGGTTCAACTTAGAAATGTTGTAAGCTTCTGTTGAAGGAAGAACTAGAGTTGCAGATAATGTAAAGTAGCCACTTGTGTTTGAGGACTCTGCTCCCTTTCTCTTGACCTCAAAATCAACCACTGAAGGCAAAAATTGACAACCAATCTTGGTACTGTCAGTGATCAAGTAGGTCTCAACTGATAAGCTCCCATTTGGCTGTACAATGGCAATGATGGCCTTTGTTCCAACCATCTGAGGCTCATTTCCAGGGTTTAAACCCCAGGCCACCCAGCTTGGAGTTTCTTTCATATTAACACCGAAAATTATGTCAATTTCTGTTTTGTTTCCCCTGTAATAATTCCAGCCAAATTCAGCTCCTAAAGTGGCTAGTTTCCTGCAGTTTTTTATGTTTCTTTCTTGGACAATCTGGTTAAAGGGTTCACTACAAGTGGAGTAAGCAATAGTAAAGAGAAGGAAGTGTAGGGCCAATGAGAGACTTACAGATTTGGTAGAGGAAACCATAATTTCTTTTTTCAGGCTCCCTAGCTATGTTATCAAAGCTGTTGATCTAGTTATATTCTTGTTTTGCTTCTGAAGGTTAGAGTTTTAAAGTGACAATGGAAATTAGAGGTGAACTTTATTTTGTTCATTAGAATAAGAGCTATGAAGAAGTTAACAGAGATTCTTTTTTCTTTTTCTCAGATTTGAGTTATATGGAAGGTACTTTCTACTTGTGGATAAAATATTTGGAACCTTGGCAGTTACCCCTTCTAGTACTTTCAACAAGTGTAAAAAGAAAAGGGTCTAAATACAGTTTAGATACTTGATACAATGTTGAATTAGCTGTCAAGTGATAATTGGCTGTCAAATTATCAAATACTTGATACCATGTTAAATTACCACTTCTCCCAAAAGCTTAATCGGAAGTGAGTCGTCATCTCTTTTATATTTTATTTCTAATACTCCTCTTCATACCCGTTTGGGTTCTCACATGTGCATTTTTTGTTTGATCTCTTTTAGGCTCATTTTGAGTCCATATATATATTTTTACTTTAGAGTAGAGTTGTTGAATTTAGAACCTAAGACTACTAAGTTTTTTTTGGCTCTGATACCATAAAGAGTTTGTGTAAGCAAATATTGGAGAAATCTCAATTGTATTCATCTTGGGCAAAGCCATTTATATAGAGTGTTCGTCAGCTATATTTACATGTATGGTAAAAATAATTACATGGAAAGTAAATATTATAATGCCAAATATGAACCTTAATCAAAGGGCTGTACAAATGAGAATCAATCATATGCATATGAGGATTATTCTCTATCAACTTTAACATAAGTTTTAAATAGCAATATCTATGATTGTGGTCTAGAAACATAGGGTTTAAAGAAAATGGATGTGAGATCCCAAAGGGACAAGTTAAGTTCTGAAAAGAAACTTCTAAACTTGGGATCCACTCAATAATCCAGCCACTTTGTAACTTGGTAAAAGTAATTTTGGTGTTGATAAAAAAAGAAGTTCATTACAGTGCATAAAGACTGATGTATTTTTCCAGTACAAAGTAGCAACGCTCCGGTAGCCAATTATTGGTTGACATTCTATGTTGGCCATAGATGTTTCATCCTAGATGATGGTGCTTTTGAATGAAGATACAAATATTACTGATGTCTATGCTATTTATGCCTCAACCATGCAAATCATGTTTATTTCTGAGGAACATGTTGTACTTCACGTTTATATTCTTTTCCCTGCTCACTAAGAAATTGTCTCAGCCTTCACTTTAAGAAGAAAAGCATAGGCCAGCCAGACCAGGCCAAGATTCCAATGCCTTTTACTTTGCTGACCTTGCTCTTGTTTTTGCTTTTTTAGCTCCTTTGTTTCGTTTTCCTTTAGCTTCTTGGATGTTTAAAATCCTGTCCTATTTACATATGACTTCAGAATCTTGTTGCTTAGCCATGAAACTTTGCCACATTATTACTAGCCATTATATATATATTTTTTTTTGCTAATAAAGGAGTTATATTAACCAAAATTACTAGCCATTATATATATATATACACACACACACAGTGGTGCTGGAGAAGGCAAAGTCGCGTTTTGGGTAGAGTCCGAAAGCTCGGTCAAAATTGCAGTGCCACGGTCAAAATAAGCAAAATGGTGCGTTTCGTCTGAAATCAAAATTCTTTGATTTCTTCCTAGCCCATCTCACCGCAGACCAAATATAGAGAAGTCGCTGCAAATGATGCTTGCTATAATGCTTACATATGCAGCTTTACCCCAAGTGAAGGATCAATTATGCGAGTTTATATATATATATATATATATATATATATATATATATATCCATGAATACAAAATTCCCAATTGTTTGATTTTCATCTGAATGATATTTTTAAAACTTAAATCTTCCTTCATTCAAACTTCCAGTGATCTAACATTCAAAGCCTGTAAAAAATAGTACCTAAAACCATGATATCCTAAAACACAAATAAAAAAACCAACTAGCAAAGATTTAACCAGATCAGAATCATATAAATGATCCTTAATTTGCTGTGATCCTAAAAAACCATCCCCACCATCTATGCTTAAATCCAATCCAGGCAAGAAATTATCAACTAGCAAAGATTTAACCAGAGAAACCACATCAGCACCAAACTCTGGCCATGTAACACACAGAATTTTGATTTCAAACGAAATGCACCGTTTTGCTTATTTTGACCGTGGCACCGCAATTTTGACCGAGCTTGCGGACTCTACCCAAAACGAGACTTTGCCTTCTCCAACACCCCTGTATATATATATATATACACATAAGTGATATGGTTGGCGCCAGGCACGTTGCGCCAGTCGAAACACACTGTTTTGTTTAATTAATGAAATGCACGTTTCTTGAAATGGCGCATGGATGCTTAGGGCAGGACAGCAGCTTCGTCTTCTTCATTGCAGCTGAGTTCGCACCAGCCGTTGCAGCAGCTTCATCTTCTTCATCAAGCAACTGCGTTCGTCGCACCAGCACCGTTGCAGCAGTTTCGTCGCACCATTGCAGCCAGTCGCACCAGCAACCCAGCCTGCCGTCGCCCCAGCTTCCAGTTGCCAACGCAGCTGCTTCCCGTCTTCTTAAAAAGTATGGTTCTCTTACTTTGTTAATCCTAAAATTTCATGCTTTCTGGCTTTTTTTTAATTATTTTTTTCTTTTTCGAGTATATGATTAATAGGAAAAAACTCATATTATATCTACGTGACTACTACATGAAAGTTGAAAACAATATTAAAATAGAGGGAAAAAAAGAAGATAAGTTGAAAACAATATAAAACAATTACATTTTATTACATTTTTTTGTCTATGCAAATAAATTTGAATGTATTCTTTAGCATGCTGAGCTCCTTTTTGTTTCCTGCTTCTTAAAAAGTATGTTGGCGTTTTTTGTTTTTATATTCATTAGATAGCAGCATTTACTAAGAATTTAATAACTGTTAGAATTGTTAGTAGACTAGTGCTAGTATGTTTAGTAATACATATTACATAAATATATGTTACATATTGGCATTTTATATTTACTAAGGACTTCATATTAATTATACTTATTGCCACATTATTTAAGGCTAGTATATGTGAGTACACAACCATTAAGTGAAGTATATACAAATTTAAGACAAATTCACCCAACCATGTTCTATATCACAAGATACCATGAAAAACCGAATATTCAAATATCTTCTACTAAAAAAAGTCAAATTCGATTATGAAAATAGAATAAAGAAAGAAACCAATATTGAGCATAATAAGTAGACAAGTAGTAAAATAGAGCAAACTAGTTAGCTAATTTGACTTGATCTTGTAGGAGCGACATCAAAGGGCCCAAGTCAAAAAAAAAAAAAAAAAAAAAGTAAATAGAAACCTAGAGTTGTACCATGTAATAAAAAAAAAAATTCATTCAAAGTCAATTCGCACCAGTGCTCTTACTTTGTTAATCCAAAAATTGAATTCTGAACTAACCATTAACAGTTAAAAACAAAAATTTCAATTTCTAAAAAAATGAAAAACAATCAATTCAGAAAATTCTAATTCAATAACGATCAAAACCCTAACAATCAAAATCGAAACAAAAGCAGAAAATTTTAGGATTAACAAAGTAAGAGAACCGTACTTTTTAAGAAGATGGTGAAGACGGGAAGCAGCTGCGTTGGCAACTAGAAGCTGGGGAGACGGCAGGCTGGGTTGCTGGTGCGACTGGAAGCTACTGCAATGGTGCGACGAAGCTGCTGCAATGGTGCTGGTGCTACGAACCTGGTGCGATCAACGCAGCTGCTTGATGAAGAAGACGAAGCTGCTGCAACAGCTGGTGCAAACTCAGCTGCAATGAAGAAGACAAAGCTATTGCCCTGCCCTAAGCATCCAGGCGCCATTTCATGACACGTTCGTTTCATTAATCAAACAAAACGGTGCATTTCGACTAGCACTTTCCATAATAACGCTCCTGAAGCCAACCATATCACTTCTGTATACATATACATATACATATACATATACATATACATATACATATACATATACATATACATATACATATACATTTTTCTTAAATTTTTCAAGAAAAATAAAATAAAATTGTTTTCTATTTTCAAAAAAAAAATAAAGTTATGTTCTTGTCCTGTTTTAATATAACCAGGCTACTACTTTACATTTCAGTAATTATTATTTTTTATTTATTTGTTCTAGTAGAACTAGAGACTTTCACATTGTGAAAGAGAAAACAGACAAATTTACAAATGTAGACATTTTCATTTATCTGAAGGCTGAACCACATATTCAAGTCCTTCATGTTTCTTTTGTAAATCAACAACCATCCTTTGTTAAAAAATAATAATAAAACGAAAGGAAACATATAACAAAGGAAATTTCTTTGGAATTCTACACACCAAATATAGAAAAGTGAAGAAAGAGAGGAAGTGAGAATCTTAGTTTTCTAACCAAAGATATTGTCTCCAATATGTATGTATTTGTTGAACTGAGAAACCTGTACTGTATATAACTCTGACCCAGAACACATTGACTCAATTTTCTTATATGCCATAAATAATTCTAACTCAAAAGCTTTTGTAACAAAGATATATGCATTTTTAGACCACTTTCTTTCAATTCTGAAGTGCACTTTTTCAACCCTACAAAATCAGCTGTATATTAATTCTTTCCCATGTACCATATTCCCACTATTTGTTTTGTATTTGAACTAAGCCCATGTGAAGGCCAATAGCAGAGTATAATAATAATAAACAGAGTTTTCTAGGAGATAGCAAATAACCAGAAATATATATATATTTGGAAGTAGAAATGAATTCCAATTATATATCCTTAATTGACCTATACAATATGTGTACAGAAAAAGAAATGCTTTATGGAGTGTACGTGTCCTAAAATTGTAGGAAACAGAGACCTTTCTATCACATAAAGAGAAGATATTCATACTATATATGATAATTAATTCCATCATATAATGGATTCGTACCTATTTTTTGACGTAGGAAGTCAAACCAAAATAACCAGATCTAATATTAAAGAACAATCGGTAATGTCTGAAATATTATATAGGAATTTTCATTGATTTTCCAGAAGCTTCACAGCTTCAAAAACACAGAAAAATGGCGCAGCAAAACTAACTGCCCGAGCTTGAAAGATGAAGAGTTCAGCCTATAAATGACAGACACATGTCCTTCTGGAGTAAAAGACTCAACTGCCCTCCTGAACTAATTGGAACGCACCGTTCCATTTGAAAGCTTTAAAGGAAATAAAAAACATGACAAAACGCATAAGCAACAAACATAAAACGCATGGGAAAATAAACAAAAGAAATCTAAATTAACAAGCTTCAGTTCTGCAGCAGCTTTCCCCAATTTCATTCCAATTTAGGGATTGAACCCGAGAGAGAGAGAGAGAGGAGTGAAAACCAAAGGTCCGGTCTTGAACTGAAGAACACAAGAGGAGATCCTTCGTCATTTTTTTTAGGGGGTTTAAAAAGAATATTGATTTGATCATGCACGTTGTTAAAAAGCAGAAAAGAAAAAACATTATTAAACAACCATTTGACAATATTTATAACGCACGTGGAAAATTAAGTCTAAATGATATTATGCAGACATATATCATTATATATGTGTGTGTGTATGCTTTGACCAGGATCCAAATCTCACTTTATAAGATTTATTTTAACGATATTATGTTGGAGATTTGGAGTCCCTTTTGTTGAAAGACATACGCGTATACCACTTTTTCCAAGTACCTTTTTCCATTTTTGCTTGAAAAATTTGCAAGTTAGATTAATGAATAATAAGAACTACAATTGGTTCAGGAAAGAATAAAAAATAAAAAAATAAAACTCACTTTTGATAGGCGTTGAAATTAGTGGACCATTCCACTAAACTTGTGCAGGAAAACACATGTCAATTGTGTCAACCAAACATAGCTGCCAAAACTTCCCTCTATATAAACCCATTCTCACCTTCATATCCTTCTCAATCTTCTGCAAACTTGGCTCTTCATTTCCATCCAAACCCTCCTACAATATCTCTCTCTTTCATATCCAAAATTTCAACTCCCTATTGACTAAAAATGAAGCTGTTCTTGGTGATCATTGTTTTCATGAGTATAATCCTGAGCTTCTGCGCTGCATACCCTGATGAAGTACTTGAAGAAAAAAAGTATGAGAATTATGGAGAAGAATCTCCTAATCCTTCTTCAGATGAGGAAGAAGTACATGAATTGGAGGGTCGGTCACTGAGGCAAAAGAAGCAAACTCTGAGATTGACTTGCAACAAGTTTCCAAGGATTTGTGGGTTTAAAGGCAGCCCAGGACCAAATTGCTGCAAGAAAAAGTGTGTGAACGCGATGAGGGATCGTTATAACTGCGGGAAATGCGGAAATAAATGCAAGTTCAATCAGATATGCTGCAGTGGAAAATGTGTCAACCCTTCATTCAACAGGAGGCATTGTGGAGGATGCAACAACAGCTGCAGCAATGGCAGCCTTTGTGCTTTTGGCCTCTGCAATTATGCTTAACTAGCTTTAGGATGATATTACATATCCTATTTGTTTAACATGTTCAATTCAAAATTCTTTCATTGGTGTAACCGGATTTTTACTTTCTCTGCATGCATAATTTTGTTATTCAATTTCATTGATTAGAAAATTGGCCAATTTTTTCCTATAATTAAGCCCTTCCTTAATGCTGCAGATATTGTCTACTCTTTTCTAGCTACCATGTTGTATGATAGATACTTACCCAGCTCAATTTTCCTGCTTTTTTTTTTTATATATATTATTATTATTTGTTTATTATAACAAAATTAGTGAATTATTTATTTGTTTGTTTATCTGTCTTTTGGCTCTGGAAGATCATTAGCAATCTGTTTTACTCTTTATTCTACTTCATGTATCATAGGGTTTATATATATGTATATATATATATATATATGGAGGTGCTAACGCACCTAAATTCGGACTCCTTAAAGCACTCGAATTTACACGGACTCACACACCATTTTCAGTCAAAATTGACCCAATAATGGTCAAAATTCCAAAACGCAACGTTTTGGAAAATTTTGAAAATCTTTGATTTTGGGAGCACATCAACTAGTGCCGAACATCAACTGGTGTCAAAGCTTTTGGGAGCACATCAAAACGCAGCCACAAGTCACCATTTTTCCATGCACCTCCAGCCATCAGTCACCGTTTCTCTGTGCTGAAGCTGTTTTTTTGTTCCTTTGCACCAGTGGGCGGCAAAACTTCGGAGCCAGTCAGAGCCCAAAAATAATATTCAATTAACATGCTAAAATTTCATTCGAGCGTTGGGTTTTCTTTTTATTATTCACTTTGGAGAGAAAAATATCTTCCTCATGTGTTAAAATTTTAAAACTTTAAGCCTTTTAAAGGTGCTCCTGAAATTGATTTTTATGGGTTTTTATTTTTTAAAACAATAAATTAAAAGAATTGATAAATTGACAATTTGATTGCAAAGCTCGAGATTTGGGTTGTTGTGCTGTGGATCCATTTGCCAAGAATAAAGCTTTTAATTGCAGCACTGTCGATGTGTTCCACTGGAAGCATTTGTGGAAAGTGTTGGCGGAGAAGTTTGTTTGAAATATTTTGTGGAGTTTGATGAGAAACTGACAATGGAGATGATAATGAAGTATAAAAGGTACGATGTGGGATGAGGTTTGAAATTTTGTTTTTTTTCTTTTGAATATTGATACCCCTTTGGTCTTTGAATATCGGGCCGAATTCACACATACTCACACACAGTGAGTTCGGTCAAAATTTACCCAGTCAAAATTACAAAAAGCTGTGTTATCTGTATAGAGGGTAACATTGGTCTTTTCACATCTACCTTATCTATCCATCAATACTCTCTTTTCTCCTTTGTCTCTTTGCCGATGAAAGATGCAATACAACATTTTCAGATTCAAAGACCAAAGGGGTACCAATATTCAAAAGAAAAAAAAAAACAAAATTTCAAACCTCATCCCACACCGTACCTTTTATACTTCATTATCATCTCCATTGTCAATTTCTCATCTAACTCCACAAAATATTTTGAACAAGCTTCTCCGCCAACACTTTCCACAAATGCTTCCAATGGAACACATCGACATTGCTGCAATTAAAAGCTTCGTTCTTCACAAATGGATCCATAGCAGCCCAAATCACATGCTCTGCAATCAAATTGTCAATTTATCAATTCTTTTAATTTTTTGTTTCAAAAAATAAAAACCCATAAAAATAAATTTCAGGAGCACCTTTAAAAGGCTTAAAGTTCCAAAATTTTAACACACTAGGAATATATTTTTCTCTCCAAAGTGAATAATAAAAAGTAAACCCAACGCTCAAATGAAATTTTGGTATGTTAATTGAATATTATTTTTGGGCTCTGACTAGCTCTGAAGTTTTGCCGCCGACTGGTGCAGAGGAACGGAAAAGCAGCTTCGGCATGGAAAAATGGTGACTGATGGCCGGAGGTGTCCTGAAAAACGGTGACTTGTGGCTGCGTTTGATGTGCTCCCAAAAGCTCCGACACCAGTTGATGTGCTCCCAAAATCGAAGATTTTCAAAAAATTTCAAAATGCTGCATTTTCGAATTTTGACCATTATTGGGTCAATTTTGACTGAAAAACGGTGTGTGAGTCCGTGTGAATATGGGTGCTTTAAGGAGTTCGACTTCAGGTGCGTTAGCACCTCCGTATGTATATATATATATATATATATATCATTGGGTGAATTGGATTCAGATCTCATGGGAAAAGAGTGGAACTGCCACCAGACCATCTCCACGAAATCTGCATGGTGGTTATTTAAATCGATCCTAATTAACTTTTTTGGTTACATACTTAACCAAGAGAAAGTTAATTTGAACATTTGAGATTTCACCGCTTAGATATAGACCTTTACGAAGGCCAATTTTTATGACAAAACAAACGTTGTAATTAAGTGTTTTTTTTTTTAATACTTAATCAAGTGTATGTTAAAAATATAAAATTTAGGCCTATCGAATTATTTGAAAGGTAAAGAGGGCATTTTATTGTGGGAGCCGGGAGGAAACAATACTAAAGTCTCTTTTAGAGTAAAAACTTGAATACAATAGTGGTACCATGTTATTTTTTACAATTTTTTTAAATTATTAGTCACGTAAACTCTAAGATCTATAATTATGCTCAACCTCGTACTATGAAAAAATAAAGCATGTAGTTTTATAAATTTTTTATTGAATATCCGTTTATAAGTAATATGTTGCATCACATCACCTATACAACTATTGTATTTAATTTCTTTTTTCCTTTTTTAGAAGGAGACCTGACAAATTTTAATATTATAAATAATACGGCACGAAATTGCATATATTTTTAAAAATTTAGATTTGCATATTTCAATACGAAAAATTTTACTGGTCGGATTTGAATAAATAAATTTTGGCACGAACAAGACATGACACATTATGAATCCACGCTTATTTTTTAGGGTTTAAGTTTGCATATTTTAAAAAAAAATTAATGGGTCAGATTTGAATTAACAAATTTTAACATATCACGATATAAGCACAATATAATACAACACACTGCCATGTTTATTTAAAACATTTTCCTACTTGTACATTTAGAATTTAGCATGTTGAAAGTCAAACATAGAACACTTATAACAAGTAGATTTCAATAAATAGGGATTTTCTACATAGGTTATTCTTTAGTAAAGATAATTTTTATGTAAACAATAGTTAACTATTTGGTTGAAAAATAAATTTAAAAGATATCTTTTCTAAATCTGATAATGAATTTTTTTTTAATTTAAAATGATCGAAATAGTTTGAAAACAAAAGCTCTTTGCATCCCTCTTAAAAGTTTCAAGAATTTATTTATTTTTTAAAAAAGATTTATAATTGGCAATTATTGTTAGAATTTTTTGTTCAGATTTATCTGGAACAATGCGTATTTAACATTGAATAAGCTTATAAAAAATTTATCACTCCTATCCAACATTAAATATGCGAACGAATCACAGACAAAAAATCTCAAATAAAAAAAAAAAAAATATATATATATATAATTCATTACGGATGTGTCCTCTACCTGAAGAAACAGAGAGCTTTTCAATCACATAAATTAATTTATACTACATGTGATCTTCCCTTATAAATGGATTAATACATGCTTTTATGGGGCTAAAGAGAGATTGATTTTGATCACATTGTCAAAAGCAGAAAACATTAAACTATTATTTGACAATTTAAACAACTAAATTAATAATATAACATGTGGAGAATATCTAATATAAATAACAGACTCAAAGAGTACTTTTGCTGGGAGACAAGCATTTACTACTTTTATTTATCCTTTTCCATTTTGTTGATACTGTTTCATCAGGAATAAGGACCAGTGGACCATATTTGGTTTCTGAATGAAATTAATAATATAAACTTTACCTTTTTTGGTAGCTGTAAAGTCCCACCTTAAACCATCACTCTTCTCCATCTTCCTCAGCTTTTGCTTCCTTCCATTTAAAGTCTTTTTCCAATGTCTCTCTTTTTTCACATGCTGATGCGGACATCATAGTGTTATATTCTACAATTGGAGCAAAAGATGATGATTTAAGTATGATGTCCAAACAAGGGATGAATGTAGTAATGATGCTCAAGAGTTGCGGAAACGAAGCAACATAGTTTTAAAAATAAGTATCTTATAATGGCAGTTTCGTAATTTAGCTATTTTTGGATTATAATGGTTGTTTCGTAATTATTGCTATTTCTGAATTATAATGACAGTTTTGTAATTATTGATATTTTTGGATTATATTTATTTAGAGTTAGTTTTCAGCCTTAGGATTACTTTCCTAATTATTTTATGGTCTAGATTGTTTCTTAACCTAATCCTAATCTCTATATAAAGGGGAGGTTACTAGCTTGTAAAAAAAACTTTTGATTATGGATTATTTATAATCTACTCTTGTTTTCAACAAGACTTGTGTGTTCCAAGTGAGAATAGTTTTTCTTCTACTTGTTGCATTGGAAATTGATCTTCTTATCAAAGGTATTAACTTTGTGACAAATTTCAATTTCATTCTTTACTTTCTAATTAGTGTTACTAGATACACTTGATATCTGGAGGTGCTATAAGGCGGGTTTTTTACCTAGGGTTTGTTCTATATCATCTTGTATGTTGGAATTACAGTTTCTTTAAGCTTGGGGTTCCCAACACACAAGATGATATAAAATATATCATCTTGTGTGTTGGAATTTATCTAGTAACTTCCCTTTTATATAGAAATGAGGGTTATGTTAAGAAACAATATAGACCATAAAATAATTAGGAAAGTAATCATAAGACTTAAAACTAACCCTAAATAAATATAATCCGAAAATATCAATAATTACAAAACTGCCATTATAATTCGGAAATAACAATAATTACGAAACTGTCATTATAATCCGAAAATAGCTAAAATTATGAAACTGCCATGATAAAATGCTTATTTTTAAAACTACGTTGTTCCGTCTCTGCAACTCTTTAGCATCATTACCACATTAATCCCTTGTTTGGACATCATGGTTAAATTATCATATTTTGCTCCAATAGTAGAATATGGTACTATGATGCCCGCATCACATACCAAATGCCAAATACATACAGAGATTGTCACATAATAATGAAGCTGAATGAAGCTGTTATTTCGTGGAATTAGTCCTGAACATTTTACTCTGCGAACCCAAATGAATTACAGAACAAATATGAGGATGATAAAAAGAATGCATATTGGTATGATTTTTTTGAAGGTTATAAAAACTGATTAAATAATTAGTTTCTTAGAATTATCTAGAATGTCTAATAAACTTAAGCATTAATAAGAAAAAACTTTGGAATTGATGTTACAATATTTTTAGCTTGTGATCAACCAATATATTAAAAGTTTCATAAAGAATTGAAGTCGGCTTATAGACCGATACTAACAAGTTCCATGTATGTAAGTACAAAAATTTGAACTAATGAGATACTTTTACTAGCCCATAATTGTGTACTCTATTTTCTTTTACTATTTTATTTCTATCCTCATAAATCAATCCAATCCCATTTTTGCCTCTTTCCTAAATAAACAAAAATATCCATTAACCAGATCATCAAAAACCATCAGAGAATTACGAACAAAATCTTCTTTTTTTGAAGAAGTGGTGGATGTAGATGAAGTGGAGGGGAGGACCCTATTGCAAAAGAAGCAAACGCTGCGTTTGACTTGCAAGAGTTTCCCAAGAACATGTGGATTCAAGGGCAGTCCTGGGCCAAACTGCTCCAAGAAAAAGTGTGTGAATGCGGTGAGGGATCGATATAACTGCGGGAGATGTGAAAAGAAATGCAAGTTCGATCAGATTTGCTGCAATGAGAAATGCGTCAACTCCTCATTCAATTCAACCGGAAGCATAGCGGAGGGTGCAAATAATAGCTGCAGCATATGGCAGCCTTTGTGCTTTTGGCCTCTGTAATTATGCTTATTTACCACCCATCCAATTCAAATTATTTGAATGTGTAACCAAATTTTTTATTTTCTCTCTTCATGATTTTGCTTCAAATTAATTAATTATCGATTAAAATTTACTATATATATATGGTCCGTTGGTACTGTTGGACAATTTTTCTAAAAATTCTTATTCTAAAATATAAATCTTGTAAACTAAGTATATATGTATTAAAAAGTAAGGTAAAATTATTTATGGTCCGTTGCGTTTCTTTTGTTTTTCAGATATGAAGATAAAAACGAAAATTAATAGAAAAACTACTTTTTTTTTTCTTTTTTTTTTTTATAAACAAACTAAAAAAGGTTTTTAGTTTTTCTTTTGTTATTATATTTTTTTGGTGGATTGAGTTTGTCTGTTATGGAGGTCTTTTTACAGCACAACCAACTAAAATTGTTGTACTGAAACAATTAGATCAGTAAATGAAATAATATTATTTATAAATAATGTAATATTATACATAAATGAGATAATATTATTCATAAATAGAGTAACATATTAATATTAATTTGTTAAAGATTTTATTATTTTATTTATGGACAATGTTACTTCATCACGAATTTTGATAATTCTATTTCATTTATAAACAATGTTACCTTAATTATTTACTGATAATGTTACTTCATTTACGTACAATATTATTTTATTTATAAATTTTAGCTGTTTTAGTACAGTCATTTCACATAATTATACTGTAGAAATTCTCCTTTTATGGTCTAATGAAAAAGAACAGTTTTTTTAGGTCAATAAGAATAACAATAGAAAAAAGTGAAAAGCACCAAATAGTACCTAAACAAAGGGAGTTATTAGCCTTAATTTAAACGCTATAAAAGGATAGATATGGGGGCAAAAATATCACTATGTTTGAAGTGGATTATTGTCCATTGAAGATTATGTAACCTAATTTCCCTAAAAAGTTTAAGTGGAATGGAGATATAAAATATCCGTTTTATATGTATATTTCTATTTTACATGCATATAAATTTTTATATGGTAGACTTCAGACGAAATTTTATATAATGGACTTCAAACGTACATGTGAAATGAACGTCCATTTATAGACCGTCAAGCTCCGAACAGCACCACGCATTTGTATTCTCATTTCTCAGAGCAAAATAATTTAGGAAAATGAGAGATCAGATAAAAGTGGAAGCTGATCTTTCTCGTCTTATTAATGGCGAGTGGACGTAGTTTTCATACTTTTATAACATAGAAATCTTATATTTAATTATCAATTTTTATTAAGTATCTTTCTTAGGAATTAAAATAATAATAATATAAGAACTTTGACCGTGCATCCTGGGCCTTTTTTTTTTTTTTTTAAATACCCAATTTGTGCTTTGGGTGTGGTTTAAGGCATTTCCATGTGGTGCACGCTCAAATTAATTAAGCTCTTTTTTTCTTCTTGTTTTAAACTTTTTGGCTTATCATCTACGACGATTGAATCCCACGATATGAAAACTGGAACTCCTAACTTTTTCTTTCTTTCTTTATTTATTTTTATCGTTTCAAGTAAAATCAAAATGAATTAAATAACAGTAGACTACAAATTGCATCTTTTTATGATGCGTACGTAATCAAATCATTTTTTTATTTAAACCTTTTAACATAAAAATTAGTTTGGAATTCATACATATACATACCTACATATATGTGTGTACACGTAAATAATACAAATGAAATATATATTCTTATATGAATATATATATATATATATTTATGTTATATATCCTATATGAATATTAAGGAAAGTAAAGATGAAATAATTAATATTCAGAACGTACCAAACTGAATCTATATATGTATTCACTATAACAAAAATTAACCTTCACTCACTATTTTCACGTAATTGAAATATATACTTGTATTCATTTAACTTTCATATATAATTTGGGAGAATCAAATTCTCCATTTGGTATACAACAAAATTAAAACGATCGAACGCAACTCTAGCAAAAAATGTGTAAGCTCTCAATACATATAATAAAGTTATTAATCCATATATATATATATATATATATATATTTTCTTTTGGTCTCATACACGTAATTCTTCGAACACATATCATTACAATAGAGTATATATTATATATCGATCACAGTATTTGAAAATATAACTATATTTTTTTTTTTCAAAGGGACACCATGAATTTAATCATGTGATTTTTTATTGCATTAAGAATAAAATGACGAACTTCTAAGCAGCCGATTAATAATCAACCAGTTCAACAACGATCATACATATATAATCGCCTTAATAAAAATAATCATGCGTAGTTACACATACCATAGACACAGTACTCTCCGGGTTTGCACCGATGGTTGCAGTGTCCGCAATGCCTTTTGTCCAGCGACACATACACACACTCCCCTCTGCAACAAGTGTCGGTGTACTTGCATTTCTTCTTGCACGCACCGCAGTTGTGTTTGTCGGTGGACAAGTCCATGCACTTGTTGTTGCAGCAGGTTGAGTTTTTCCCTCCATCTATTTGGTAGCAGATTTCGTTGTCTTTGTGGCAGTGATCGGCAGCTCTAGGGTTCTTCTCCTCCGCGAGGAAGCGACTCACCCTTTTCGAAGGCACTATGAGTTTGTTATAATCCTTCTCATCAATCTTGAGGAATGATAGCTCTTCTGAAGAAGAAGTTGTTGTTGCCGAGAATAGAGGCTTTTCTTCTTCTTCTTCTTGATGGCTATTGTTAATGCTTTTCATGGTTAGGGTGATAGACAAAGCCATGGTCATGGCGATGATCAGCATCGTTTTGACAATTAGTTCCATGGCTTTGTCCACACAGCTGAGAGAAGGAGATCGAGTTAAAGATAAGCTTAGTCTCGATCAGTGGTATATTTTTCGATGTGGCCTGGGATTATTAATCTTTGAACAGAAAGTGAGAGAGAGAGAGAGAGAGAGAGAGAGAGATTGGCTGTTGGTGGGCATGTGGGGATGGAAGACTTATAGTCGGACTAAAGGGAGAGGTTGACGCGGGAAAAGTGGTAAAAAGGTGATCGATGGCTCTTTGGGATGTGCTGCGAAGAGTGTGGTCGACTTTTAAGTTAAACTTGGAGCTTTTTGTGATTTAGGCACTCCATTATTTTCCCATACGATAACATATTTTAAAAACGTGACAAACCATAGAGTCAAAGGGTAATATTGACTTTGTATTGTCTTTGTTGTATTACATTGTATTGTATAATCTATAATTTGTATAAACATAGATTGCACAATTTTCAACATATGCATGTATTATTAATGCACTTGAAATCTTGTGTATTAATATCTAATACAAAAAAGGTTGTATAACATATATACATTATTATTTGTTAATTTTATTTGAATTGATATCTTTTTTTTATTCAAATATAAATGAAATATTTTTAGTTTTTTCTACTTAATTAAAAATGATATGTTCAAAAACTTATTGTTATACTGACAAAAAATAAAAATTGTTGTTCAAAAATTAAAACTGATTTTGATTAAAAACTTAACTAAAAATAGTCTATTAGAATACCTTGTTGTAACAAACACATGCAGAGCACTATTATACAAATTTTAATACAATCATGCACTAAATACATTATATGTATTGCACATTGCATTCTAGCACAATACAACACATATCAATCTAATATAATACAACACAAGCATGCTAAATGGGCCCTCAATTAATGAAGAATGGAGTGCCCCGAGAGTGAAAATCCAAGGTCCTTCAATGGCCAACTTGAAGAAGTTTAGGCATGCTGTTAGGGGAAGCAAAGGGGCTGTGGCATTAATGAAGTATAAGGCGGGGTATATTAATTAAACAAATATATAATATAACTTTAAGCAAACATAGACCCTAAACATGCTACTACTTGGCGTACATGTTATGTTTATTCAAACTTGAGCTGTAAAGAAGCGACATGAAGTCTATATACAACCCATCTCTCACAAGTCCCTTATTAATCAAAGTACATAGTAGTGCATGTAAATTGCAAGTTAGGTAGTCCTTAAGGGTATACAAGGCTACACGTTTTTTATATAACAAGTAATATTGTAGCAAAAAATAAAAATTGGGTGCGTCAAAATAAAGAGTAAGACATGTCATGATATCATAGGTTTTTAAATATTTTTAATTAGTNAACCCATCTCTAGTGCATGTAAATTGCAAGTTAGGTAGTCCTTAAGGGTATACAAGGCTACACGTTTTTTATATAACAAGTAATATTGTAGCAAAAAATAAAAATTGGGTGCGTCAAAATAAAGAGTAAGACATGTCATGATATCATAGGTTTTTAAATATTTTTAATTAGTTTTTTTTAAATAATTAATTTTTTTTAGTTGCGTACACTACTACAGAAAATAGCTATTGACGACGACCATACTTTTATATAGACGTCGGTTGAAAAAGAGAGCCGTCGTTGATAAAATAAGACGACGGTTAAAAAACATCAACGACGGTTTTAACTGTAACCGTCGTCTAAAGTTACATTAAAGACGATGGTTACTTCAACAACCGTTGTTGATAAAAGACTAAAATACACATGGCAGCAACATTGTGGCCACGTGTATGTTGAAGAGTATAACTTATAGACGACGGTTTTATAGGAACCGTCGTCTATACTTACATAATAGACGACGGTTCCTTGAACCGTCGTCAATACTTTGTGTATACCTGGGTAAAGACGACGGTTCTAAGCTAAAACCGTATTCTTTTGGTTTTTTTTTGTTTTTTTTATTTTTTTTTATTTTTTGGGGTAAAGACGACGGTTTTAGCTTAGAACCGTCGTCTTTACCCCGAAAAAAAAAAAACGACGGGCCTGACTCTAGACCCGTCGTCTTTATCAAAACGACGTCGTTTTGTAACCGTGTTATTTGGGTAAATACGACGGGCCTAGCTTTTGTCCGTCGTTTTTAACTCAGTGTTTTGTTCTTTACACGCTTCTTCCTCACTTCTTTAGAAACCCTAAAACACCGGCCGCTGTTTGCTCATCTTCTCCACTATGGTCGCCGTTTGCTCATCTTCTCCATTGTGGTCGCCGTTCCTCATCTTCTCCACTTGGTCGCCGTTCCTCATCTTCTCCACTGTGGTCGCCGTTCCTCATCTTCTCCATTGTAGTCCGATTACTTCTTCATTTCACATAATATTTGTGATTTTTAACCCAAAAATTTTAAGGTTAGTGCTCGGTAATCTATTTAAATTGTTTTTAACAAATTGTGAATGCATTATTCCGTGAAAATGTTTGAATTCGTGCATTGAAAAATAATTTTGTATGATTAGATTGAGTATATAATCAAAAATTGTATATGAGAGTTTTGGTTTAATTAGTAATGTTGTATAAGAGTTTTGTAATTAGAATATATTTAATATTTAATATAATTTTGTATAAATGTATTTAAATGCTGCTGAAAAAAAAAAAAAAACATAGACGACGGTTTTATGTAGAAACCGTCGTCGATATTTAAAACATAGACGACGGTTTTTAACCGTCGTCGATGTTTTTTGAGTATTGACGACGCCTAATTAGACGACGGTTTCGTGTCCGTCGTCTAAACACGTAAGACGACGGTTAAACCCTATTTTGTAGTAGTGGTATATAAATGTATATGTATGATAATTATACGGAGGTAATTGTGTACAAGTGAAAATACATAGGTTTTGTTACAAACAAGAAGCGTAGATACAATTTGTAATAACAAGTTAAAATACAAAATTATTGCCTGTTTATGAGCATTGATTTCCTGTTTGTCATGATATGCTTGCATTTGGAACAACATAGTTTTTATTTTTTTATTTTTTTATTTTTATTTTTTTAAGGAATAACTAAAGCAAAGCAGTGTAAAATTATATAATTAATATATATATACAAAGTATATATGATTTTCTATTAAAGGAATATTCAGGTCAACTCATTTGTACATATTATTCCATCACTGTTTGGACCACATACTAATTTTGCTTAGAAAATTAATATTTTACTTTGGAAAAGAGCAACTATCCCACATTGTTTGGGAATGAGTATGTTTTGGACTTTCACAAGTATAAATGAGTTGGTTTCTTGAAAAAGTCCCACATCGGAAGTAAGCAAGCTTCTTGAGGAATTCTTTGCTTATAAATTCAAGCTTCTTCAACTTTGAAAATGGATCCCTGCATCAACACAACTACAACATAGACAACTTAGTTTATTCTCTTTAGAATTTACTTCGAGTAGTCAAGTGTTCTTAGTTGTTTTAGTTAAAAATTTTATTTAAAAGTCCTTTGATCTGAAAGGCATCTGTAACCTTTTAATTATTTTGTTCTCAATAATTAATACAATTGTTTGAGTAGTTTGATTTAACTGGCGCACATTTTATTTTCTTTGGATTGTTTTAGATTCGAAGTGGCACGCCCGCACACCTAGGAGACGACCAATTGTTGTGTTTTACACCAACAATCACTTAGATCTTCTTATTAGAATTGATATACATATATATATATATATATATATATATATATATAAGATCCTCTATTCTATATATCAAGAGGGGTAGCATGAATTAATGTATAGTATATTTATCTATCTAAAGCTCTTAACTTTCAATAGACCTGAATAAGCTGATAAAAAATCAGGTTAAATACCATTCACCTTCTCTGATAGATTAAATACAATTTGGTCCTCTAAGTTTTAAAAACAAAATCAATTTCCTTTATTTTTTCGTGTATTGTCTCGTTCATATCCTTTGAATTTATATTACTTATATCTTTTATAAAGGTGCTAGTTAAAAATTTTAAAACTTGAGTATAAACTTATAAAGGTTTAAATGAAATATTATTTAAAATTCAAATAATCAAATCCTGCATGTATAAATTATTGAATTGACCTTTATAGCTAATTTTATGAATTTTTTCTTCTTCTATGAAACATATTTATGATTTATGATAGATCTATTAGATTATTTCAAAATGACATGTTAACACCTCACAAATTCAGCCGTTGGTATTTTTGAATAATTTTGGTTTGTATTTTTCAACACAAAAGCTTAACGAGTAGAATTTAAGTAAAAAAAAATTAACACGAATATGATATAAATATAATATAAAACATGACACATTGTAAAGTTATGATATATGTTTGTCGTATGATATACATTAGTGTATTTATATAAATAAGTGAAATAAGTGCTGAGATTTTTCGTATGAATCACTAGGCAATATCATTGGTTTTCAAACCAAGAATATGCATATGTGTTACTTCTCTAATTCTAAGAAACCGATTTTCTTACCATTATTTCCATTCATATTCAAACTAAACATTCATGTCATAATTTATAAATTTTGGAGTTTATGAGAGAAAAATAATATTAATAATAATTTTTTTAAAAAATAAAAAATAAATGTATACTTGCTCTATTTTTCTACTGAAAAATTCTAGGATTTTATGCAATTTTGTTCCTTCACTTCACGTACGTACCTTCTTAACTGTTGGCTCTTATTTGATTCGCTTTCTTTTCTCGTAAATTTTTCTTTAATTTTTAAAATAATTATGGTTAAATAGTTAGGTTTTATTTGTACATATGCTTACTTTTTATTAAATTGAAAGAAGAAGGAAAAAAAAAGAGAGGATAAAAAGTAGGATGAAGAATTTCATAGGTAAAAATTATAGTTAGTAAAATACAGAATATCAAAAATATGTATATTTTATGTGCATGTATAAATTGTTTGTAAGTATGAAAAATACAGTATAAATTCGGCTGAAAAATATGAAAAAGGAAAATTTATAAATTCAATATATTCGTGTATAATACAGTATGTAATGAAAAATATAAAGATAAAAATATAATGTTTAGTATTTATTAAAATAAATTATTATTTTTATATGCATAACACAAACTATTATTATTAACAAATTAAATAATAATAATTTGATCTCTATATAATAAAAACAAATAAATAATATAAGCAACCAACAATTGTTTCATACAGTAGTTAAATAATATAACTCACATAACATTAAAACATTTCACTAACCAAACAAGAGAAAAAAAGAAAAAGAAAAGAAAAGAAAAAAAAACAACACCAAGAGTTAAGGCTAAAATTAAAACTAGTTACTCATGTAATCCATCATGACATTTGTTTAATTTGAAAAGTTAAAGAATAAAAAGCTAACAATAATAGAATTATAACAAAGCTAGGACTCAAAAAAAATTTAAAATAATTTTTCAATAAGTATTGAGCTATTTTCAATAATTTAAACTAATTAATTTTTTTTTTAAAAAAGAACTAAATAAACTTTATGTACTGTAATTGAAAAAAACAAATTACATATTTGAATTGAAGATTCTTACACAATTATTGAAACATTATGAAAATGATAAAAAATATATATATATACATATATATTTTATATAGAGTATTAAAAAATCATTAACAGACAAATAAAGGAATGATTAATTTCAACTGCAACCTATGAAATTTGACTTAAATCAAATTTAACATTTCAGTTTTATAACAATACATATGCAGTCATTGCAGATATATGTAATTACTA
Organism: Ochetophila trinervis; assembly: GCA_003254975.1. Classification (NCBI taxonomy): domain Eukaryota; kingdom Viridiplantae; phylum Streptophyta; class Magnoliopsida; order Rosales; family Rhamnaceae; genus Ochetophila; species Ochetophila trinervis. Next base: position 107,776 of record QANX01005877.1, read on the forward strand.
TTATATCTTGATCTAAAATATATATTTTTTTCAATAATAATGGAATAATAATATATTGATAATTGCATATACCAACATAGATTGCAAATGTATTGCTAGAAATTTAAAAAGCTAAATTTAAGTTAAATCAAATCTTAAAAACTACAGTTGAAATTAATTTATAAAAAAATCATAAATAATTTTTTAAATGGTTTATTAATTTTTTGACCTATAAAATATTATACCTGTTGTGGCGATTTTTCAGAGGCTATCCCCACATCTTTGAAGCTACGGTTAGGCCCTGCAAAACGAAGAAATCTGGTCAAATGGGCACCGGTGTGGTGGCCGGCGTTTCTCCTCCAATGCCTAAGTCAATGATTGAACCCGTCAGTAAATAAATGTGACTTAAAATAGCATGAAAAAAGGAGAAAAATGGTGAAAATAGGAGGAGAAAGGAGGGCTGGTTGGTTTTTTTAAGAAAACCAATGGGGAAGATGATGAATAGTGGCCGACTTTTCCTCTCCGATGCCTAAGTCATTGGTTGAACCCGTCGGTATATAAATGTGACTTAAAATAGCATGAAAAGAAGGAAAAATGGTGAAAATAGGAGGAGAAAGGAGGGCTGGTTGGTTTTTTAAGAAAACCAATGGGGAAGATGATGAATAGTGGCCATTTTTTCTCTTAGGCTTGGTCAAAATCAAGACTTAAATGATATTAGTAAGGGATTTTTTAGGGGCTGCCGAATTTGCGGAGAAGAAAAGAAAGGTTAGTGAGAGTGATGGGGGTAGGTAGCTCTCGGGCTGCGTGCGGCTGGCTCCAAAAAGTCCCTCATCTCTTTTCATTATTTTCTATTTATTTGGACATCAATGGTTTAGATTTGTCCCCCCAAAAATCCTATTTTTCAGATGGGTGACAAGTGTCAAGGCTTTATGTGTTTATGGGTTTAAAATATTGTAGTTCCATGGCCCACAACAATTTTTGGACATCTGATGGTCTTGGTGATGACTAAAGAGGATGGGCCTACATGTGGGTGGAAAACCCCCACAACAATAGCCCTAAATTGATGTAATCTTTCAAATTGAATCAATTTAAGAGATACAAAATCCCTATTTACCGGCCACATGCACGAATTTGAAGAATTTAAGGTTAGCTCAGGAAGTGGTCGGCTTTTGGTCGAATCCGAGCTCAACTGGGGAGCAACCAGTTTCGGGGGTACTCACTTTCCAGGTCGAATTTGAGCCATCCAACTCCTAGTCGATTCAAGCCCAGCTTAAGGAGCATTCAGCTTCTGGAGTACTTAGCCTCTCTGGTTGAGTCTGAGCTAAGCTCAGAGAGCATCTAGCTTGGGGAGCATTCATGACAGGACACGCCCCGAAAATCTCTCCAGATTAACCGAAGAGGCCCCGCCTGAGGAAGATTCCACCAGAACCCTTCGGGTCAGCCGACAGAATCCTCCTCTGAAAAGGAGTTAAATAAACAATAAAATAATAAATAGGACAAAAAGTTGATAAGATATGCATTGCAACAAACAACTAGTCGTACTGAAATAAATAACATAACAAATTAGGGAGAATGTGGGAATGACAGAATCACTAAGTGAGATAACAAAATTTAAATGATACAAATCCAACAATAAACAGAATAAAGAGATCATGATTTAATACATAAGAAGAAGCGGTAGCGGAAGTCAAGTACAGATGCGATATGCGGATGCGATGCCGATGGTAGCTCACGAGGACCTGCAGTTAGGACCTAGGGAACGAAGTTAAAACACAAAACGTGAGATATAAAATCTCAGTGAGTGCTCCTAGATAACTACAAAATACAAGTTCAACAGTTTAAATCCTTTACACTCAAACCTCACGTCACTCAGTTGAAAGGTTCCCCGTTTTGAAAATCATTTCGCAAAACCCTTGGTTTAATCCCCAAAATCATTAAATCATTTTAAACAGTTTGTGGGGCGAAAACGTAATTTAAAACGATCATTGAAAACACGAATCAATCACTAAAACCATAAATATAATCTCAACAAGAAACATTAAATTTATTTGTAAATCATGTTTGTATAAAATGGCAAGTAGAAACATTTGTTAAATCCAAAACCGATTTAAAACCAAATACCATGGGCTCCAACCCAAAATTTCAAAATCCACAATCTAAAACCATGAGGCAAAATCCATGAATACAAAATCATAACTGCAACCGTGAATCGAAAATCATATAAATCCAAATCGTATAAATCCAAATCATATAAAACAAATCCATATAAATCCAAATCGTATAAATCCAAATCATATAAATCAACCCATATAAATCCAAATCGTATAAATCCAAATCATTTAAATCCAACACCGATCTAAAACCAAATACCATGGGCTCCAACCCACAAATTCAAAACCATCAATTTAAAATCAGCAATCAACAAATATAAAACCCAACCAGTACCACAACATAGTATCGTGCCGTGTGACCCTCAGCGTCCTGATGGCGTCACAGGCGGGGGGAGGGGGGTAAACTCATCACAACGAACCGGCGTCCCAAATCCGTCATGGCAGGATCCTCATCATCTCTCTCCCGACACGTGTCCACAGCAGAGGATGGCATAATACATATAGCGCATAATAATACATCTCAATCAACATCTCGATACCGTGTGGTACTTATCAAAATCATGTCTAAAATCCTCCATCATCGAATATCAACAATTTTTCAAATCCTTTTACTTTTAAATAATTTTCCAAAATCTTTTCTTTTGAAAATTTTTACGAAAAACAATCAAATATTTCGCATATCAGAAAATTGCCCCAAAATTCTTAAATTCCACAAAAGCCATAATTTTTCTTTAAATCACCAATTTTCACAAAATTGTAAAATATCCAAAATATCAAAATCACCGATAACCATTTAAAACACAAATGCACATTTAGTCTTAAATCATCAATAATTTAAATCAGAATATAATATATTTAATAAACATAATTTAAAAGCGCAAGAAATTTCAATCAAAACAAATCATATGCAGTTAAATCATAATAATATATAATCCCAAAATGATTTAGAAAATAAATGCACTCACTGGTCTGACGCGTGCTCCTGCTGGATCTCCGGTCCAGCCCTCGAACGTGCACGAACACCTAAAAATAATTTACCGAAAAATTCTTTTAATTACCGAAAATCTAACCAAAGGCTCAGAGGAGTCCTCTAAGTCTCCAACTACAAAATTAAAACACTAAATACCAAAATTGCCCTTCAATTTCAGTAATTACCAAAATGCCCTTAACGGCAAAATCCCCAAAATTTGAATTACTCCGTCTCAAGTCCGATTTCAACAAACTTTATACCAAAAAGAAATTGAAGATGCAAGGAACGAGAATCTACCTTCAATTTCAAGATTCGTCGCAGCAATTGATCGGAATCGATCCCGGAAAATCGGACCTCGGTCGGGATTGTGCGTTTTCGAATCCGACCAAAATTAAATCAAATTGAAGGTACAGCAAGCTTTCCCACGACCTCCGGAACGCGTTGGGATGGGAGGTGAGCACTCATTCACCGGAAAAGAATGAGATCGGCAGCGGCGCGTGAGGGAAGACGGCGGCGACGCGTGGGCGGCGCGTGGGGCGGTCACCGAAGTTCAGGAAAGTGCAGATCTGGTCGCCGGTGTCGTCTGAAGCTCGTGGTGGTGGCTGTGTCGTCCCACTCGCCGGCGATCGGAGTAGATCTAGGTGGAAAGGTGGCTGTCGCGGGTGATTTTTTCGAGACTTCGCGGCCGTTTTCCGATGTGATACGGCAGTCTCCGGTGTCAATCTTGGTACCAAAATGTAGATCGTCGCACCAGCTTTCCAACGGTACCAAGCACGCTCCCTAACTCCACCAGAACAGGGAGATATGGCCGGCCAAAGGTGGTGTCGCAACAGTGCACGGTTGCACGAGCCCTCGGTCTCGCTGTAATTTCCGGCGATCTGGGTCGTTTCACGGTGAACCACCGGTACGAGGGGGAAGAGGAGGTCGTCGGCTTCGAGTTTCGTGTTGGAGCCGGTCCGATCAGGTGGGGGAAACAGCCGTTACCGGCGGAAGAAAGGAGGCACGGGGTGAAGCTCGTGGGAGGCACGGGTAAGGTCTGGAAAATTCCAGACTTGGCCATAATTTAAAGATGAAGACAGGGGCATTTTCGTCTTTTCTCACACTTAAATATCAGTTTTTGCCAAATTACCAAATTGCCCTTCACACTAAAACGACCATAACTTCCTGGTCTTAACTCCGAATCAAACATACTACTAATCTACAGACTCGTATTGACAAGCTCTACGCAACGGTACCAAAGTCAAAACCAAAATATAACCACACAAAAAGTCAACCATGGGGCCCATTTAAGGTCAAACTGGTCAAACTTGAAATTTAATTATTTTTCTCAAAATGGGATGTTACAATTCAGCCTTTGGCATATTCAGCCCCCTGGTCGAATCCGAGCTACCCTCAGTAAGCAACCAGCTCCTGGTTGATCCGAGCCCAATTCGGGGAGTATTCAGCTTCTGGGGTACTTAACCCCTCTGGTCGAATTTGAGCTAAGCCCAAAAAACATCTAGCTCTTGGTCGATCCGAGCCCAGCTCGGGGAGCATTCAGCTTCTGGGGTACTTAGCCTTTTGGTCGGATATGAGCTATGCTCAGGTAGCTTTCATCTTCTGGTCGATCCAAGCCCAGCTTGGGGAGCCTTCAGCCTCTGAGGCACTCAGCTTCCTGGCTGTTCTAGCTTTTAGCTCCTGGTTGATCCAAGCCCGGCTTGGGGAGCCTTCAGCTTCTGGGGGGTTTTAGCCTCCTGGTCATTCTAGCTTCCAGCTCCTAGTCGATCCAAGCCCAGCTTGGGGAGCCTTCAGCCTCTGAGGCGCCTGGCTGTTCTAGCTTCTAGCTTCCGGTCAATCCAAGCCTAGCTTGGGGAGCCTTCAGCTTCTGGGAGGTTTTAGCCCCCTGATCGTTCTGAGACTAGCTTAGGTAGCTTCTAGCTCTTGGTTGATCCAAGCCCAGCTTGGGGAGCATTAAGCCTCTAGGGGACCTAGCCTCTTTGGTCGAGTCTAAGCTAAGCTCAGAGAGCATCCAGCTCGGGGAGCATTCAACCTCTGGGGTACTCAACCCCCTGGTTGTTCTAGCTTCTAGCTCCTAGTCGATCCAAGCCCAGCTTGGAGAGCAGTCAGCCTCTCGGGTACTCAGCTTTTGGTCTAATATGAGCCCAGCTCGGGGAGCATCCAACTTCTAGGGCACTCAGCCCCCTGGTCGAGTCTGAACTCCAAAATTCAATACGTCAGTAGAAAGTAGCTCACCTCATCCTGTGCACCGAGGTGAACCTCAAAGGTCGAGGCGTCGATGGATGGCAGTTCACCTTATCTTGTGGACCAAGGTACATCCCAAAGGTCGAGACTTCAGTATATGGCAGTTCATCTCATCTTGTGGACCGAGGTGAACCCCAATGGTCAAGATGGCGGTAGATGGTAGTTCACCTCATCTTTTGGACCAAGGTGAACCCCAAAGGTCAAGACAGAAGTAGATGGCAATTCACCTCATCTCGTGGACTGATGTGAACCCCAAAATTTGAGATAGCAGTAAATGGCAGTTCACCTCATTTTGTGGATCCAGGTGAACCGCAAAGGTCGAGACTTCATTAGATGGTAGTTCACCTCATCTCATGGACCGAGGTGAACCCCAATGATCGAGATGGCATTTTCTTCGTGTGCCTGCTTTCTTGTATCGACGGATAGGTTGAGATGATCTTTGTCCAACTTATTGTTTGAAAAGGAAAAAGTAACATTCACCGTCGTCATCCAGGAGTTGCCTCGCTCATCTCTTACTTGCCGACTCGCCAGGGACGGGTAGTTTCCATTTCTCATGGTTTGGGAATTAGGCTCGCAGTGGGTCTGATTGCGCTCAAACAAATTGAGGATCTGGTCCATTTGATTCTCTAAATCATATAGTCGGGCTTGCTAAGAGCGTGGTGCTACCCGTCTTGTACTTCGTCTTCGAGCTGGGGGTAGCTCCTGTGAAGGTAGTGTTGTTAGTTCAACTGCTGGGGTTGTGGTTCTTCAGTTGCGAACAGAGCTAGTCCCCATAGGCCGTTTGCCTCCAACTCCTCTATTGAACAGCTCAGTTCTCTCCAGTGTGCCCTATTGCTCCAAATGAGTGTTCGACATTTCCTTTAGGTTCTACTCCGGTTAAATTCAGCTACAAGATGACAGATCTCTCTAGAGCTGGAACTGGGCAACTTTTTTAGGTGGTGAAATTCAGCAAGAATCTCCTTCAAAGTTTCATATCCTTCAAGAGTTGGAACTCAGCAACTGCTCCAGCAGTTAAAATTCAGCAGGTCTTCCAGCAGCTAGGACTCAACAACCTTTCCAGCAGCGATCTCCTCCGAAATTCCAAGTCCAGGTTCAAGTTTGTTCGAAGCTGGAGCTTGGCGACTCCTCTAAGAGCTAAAACCAGCAGGTCTTCTCGCAGCGATATCCTCTGAAATTCCAGGTCCAAGTCCAGATTCAGATTCGGGGACGGAACTTGGCGACTACTCTAGGAGTTGAAATTCAGCAGGTCTTCCAACAGCTGGGACTCAGCAACTTTTTTGGCAGCGATCTCCTCTGAAATTTCAAGTACTTCCGGAGCTTAATTGAGGCAGCTCGTCCAGCAGTGGAATTTCAGCATGACACTCTTCCAAAGTTTCCTGTTCGCCAAGAGCTAGAGCTTGGCAAGCAGTTGAAGCTCGAGATTTAGGCTGAGGCTCGAGCCTGGGCGAAAGCCAAAGGATCAAGCCGAGGTCTGGGACCTAGGTGGAGGCCACGGTGCTGGGCTGAGGTCTAGGACCTAGGCAGAGGCCACAGACCTGAGCTGAAGTCTGGGATCTGGGCGGAGGTCCCGGAACTGGGCCGAAGCTTAGGACCTGGGCGAAGGCTAGGAACTGGGTCGAAGGCTGGGCCCTGGGCTGAGGCCACAGAATTGAGCCGAAGGCTATGGAACTTAGCTGAAGCTCGGGCCCAGGCGAGAGCAGAGGGACTAGGCCAAAGTCTTGGCGGAGGCCGAGGGACTAGATCGAGACTTTGGACATGAGCGGAGGCCACGGGACTAAGGCCGAAGCTCGATACCTGAGCAGAAGCCACATGACTGAGGCTGAAGCTGGGGCCTGTGCGGAAGCCATGGGACTGAGGCTGAATCTGGGACCCGGGCGAAAGCCACATAGGATTGAGGCTGAAGCTGGGGCCTGAGAGGAAGCCGCGGGATTGGGGTTGAAGCTAGGGCCTAGTGGAAGCTACGAGACTGAGGTTGAAGTTGGAGCCTGGGCGAAAGCCATGGGACCAAGGCTAAAGCTGGGACCTAAGCGGAGGCCACAAGACTGAGGCTAAAACTGTGGCCTGAGCAGAAGCGTCCAGCTCCTGGTCGATCCGAGCCCATCTCGAGGATTGTTCAGCTCCCGGGGGGTTTCAGCCCCTAGGCTGAACTTGAGGCTAGCTCATGGAGTGTTCAGCTCCTAGTCGATCCGAGCCCAGCTCAGGGAGCTTTCAGCTTCTGGGGGTCTAGGCCCCCCGATTGAACTTGAGGCTAGCTCATGGAGCGTCCAAAAATTACACCTAAGTCCTCAAACTACACCTAGGTTTAAGTTTCAACCCCATCACCATGGCTTCCGCTCAGGCCTCAGCCTCAGCCTTGGTTCCGTGGCCTCAACCTAGGTCCCAAGTTTCACCCTCGGTTCCGTGGCCTCTGCTCAAAACCCGAGCTTCAGCCCCATCACCGTGGCTTTTGCTCAGGCCCTAGCCTCAACCTCGGTTCTGTGGCCTCAACCCAGGTCTCGAGTTTCAACCTCGGCCTCGAAGCTTCCATCCAAGTCCCGAGACATCAGTCCAAGCCCTCGGCTTTCACCCAAAAGCAATTTCACAAACAAAATACACCCGGAGACAGCAACCACACGTCACGAAAGAAAAAAGCAAAACAATAAACCTAGTGCGTATGCCAAATGATGATGCAGTCACACAACATAAACCAAGAACAACACGTGAATAGAGAACCTTAACTGATTTGAGTATCAACACGCCATATAAACTAGAAGCAAAGACGCAAAAGCAATAGACAGAGGCAAGAGAAAGGGAGGAAACTTCATACTTTTAGATTTATGGCGAAACTGGAGATGTAGCGGGGAGCAGCAAAAGTCAGGGAAAGCTTTTTCTCTTCCGTGAACCTAAAAAAAAAAAAAAAAAGGGAGTTAGGTATGGAAATGAGGTACGAATAGTCAGCAGCAAAGAGAAGAGCAGAGAGTGGAAGGCGAAGGCTTACCCGTGAAAGAGACGCTGTCGTAGTTGCGCCGAGGATCGAAAGAGAAAGATGTGAGTTTGGGAGCCGCTGAGTTTTCAGTCGGTCAAGAAAAAGAAAAGAGAGGGGAGAAGGAACTCGAAACCTTGTTACAAAGAAACGAAGAGGAAAAGGGGAGGATGCAAGGATAAGCCAATGGGCTCAACCGGCGCACCAAAAAAGGAAGCGTGCAGACGTGCATTCAATGCACGTTCCATCGCCCCCGAAAGTTGCACCCAAAAAAAATAAAAAGAAGAAAAAGAAAGAAAACAGAAGGTCGTGCATCCACGAAGAAGGAAGAGACTGCAGCCAACTGGCGGGCATTTAATGCCAGTCAAGTCACCCCGAAAGCAATGCCAAAAAGAAAAAAAAAAAAAAAAGAGAGAAGAGGGGTTGTGCATCAGCAGAGAAAGAAAGGCCTACAGCCAACTGACGGGCAGTTGACACCTGTCACGTCACCCCAAAAGCTGCACCAAAAAAAAAAGAGGGAAATTTGAAATTCAATTTTCAAAAGTCTCGATATTCTCGCCCAGGTATTCACTATCCTTTAAATTGATCAAATCCATAGATTGCATCAATTTGGTAGCTTTTGTTGTGGGCATTTTTGCCACATTGTTAGGACTAATGCTCTTTTCATTAAGGTAGTAAAATATATGCCTATTTTTAGTGTGGTGGGCCAAGTAGTGGCAACATTATAAGCCTAAAGCCTAAGATGTATGGAGCTAGGTGTCATTTATCTTGGAAGGGAGCTCTTGATGACTAATCTTGGCCATCCAAAGGGAAGAGAATGTGGGAAAATGGGAGAAAATGGGGGCATCAGATTTCTTTTGGCACGAAATCCTAGGTAGCCACCATCATGGGGATTTTCTCTACCTACTCTCACCTAACCACTTTTTTCTCACACACACACACGCCAACTCCCATCTTTTTTGGAGAAAGAAGAAAAAAAGGGATAAAGAGGGGGGAGAAAGGGCCAAAAAGGGACTTTCGGGACCAGTTATTGAAGAAAAAGCTGAGTTACTACTGATCATCTTGCTAAAACACCAAAAACGCACCAACCCCTATTTCTTCACCATTTTCCCCTATTTTTGACCATTTTTTTCCCTTTTGCTTTATTTCAAGTTGTTTACCTCTCATCAACGGGAAGCTCCACTGACTTAAGCATCGGAGGGGCAACGCCGGCCACCACACCAGCGCCCCTCTGACCGGATTTTCTTTGCTTCGCAGGGCCTAATCGCAGCTATAAGGACGTGGGGACAGCATCCGAAAAATCGCCACAACAATACCATAAAACATTTCATTTAAAAAGAATATATTTTTTTCAACAACTAAAATCAATACAGAAAACGAAAATATTTTTTAAAGCGACACCTGAAGGGTGAGCTTCTAGTGATTAGCTTCTAAAACTATAAAAGTGTTAAAATTTGTATGTAAATTATTGGGTTAATTCCATATACACTTTCAAAGTTTAGCTTTATTACAACCTGTCTTTCTAGGTTCTAAAAATTTCAATTATCTTCTTTACGGAGAGATTCTATTCATCCAAAAGCAGTATCTCTCTAACCTGACATACAAATTGACTTAAGTACCCTTAGATCGTACTTCCTCTTACATATTGAATCCTTTTTTAGGCTTTCCTTGATGTTGACAAGGATTTGACAGAGAGAGAAACCCTAATGGACCATTTAATTTGTGGAGATGTGGAATTTGGAAAAACTGAAGTTGATTTTCGTGCCATCTATTGTGTAGTCTCAGCAGGGAAGCAGGCTATGGTTTTAGCACTGACAATTGTTTTGGCAAAGCAACATTTTGATGTTATTTTAGAGAGATTTTCTATGTATGCAAACATCAAAATTGGACTTCTCAACCAGTTTCAGGTATGAGAAAGCTGATAGACCTCCTCTCAGTTCACTGCTAATTAATTTAGGAGTTGATTGATCACAACTACATAACACACAGAAAAATAATAATTATTTTTATAAAAAACAATCCAAGTTCAATTTATTTGCTAGACTGGTGTACATCCACTGGTTGCTTTTTAACTTCTATAAAAGGTGTCAATTTCAACTTCCCTGTCAATGAAGTATCTCTTTGATGGTAACTGCAATAATAAATTCTCTGCATTTTGTTAACATCACATGGAAAAGCAAGAGATGTAAGCGTTGTTAAAATAAGAATAAAATAAAATAAAAAAGTAGTAAGAGATGTTGGCGTTGTCAACAGAAGAAAGCAAAGGGAAAAATGACAAAATGGAGAGAAAGTATAGAGAGAATCGAGATGTTTTTAATGCCATAGTTCTGAGAGAGAGAAAGCGATTCGACTTCTATTTAGTGAGATAAAATAGTGAAAGAAAGGCATTGAGGTGGCTTCACTCCCTTTTCCCTTTTCCCTTTTCCCTTTTCCCTTTCTCCTACTATGTTCTTTTATTTTTGTTCTAATCACTTTTGCGTGCTCTTTAAGAAAGTGCTTAAAAAATAAAAGTGAAATGAATCATTTTTAACAAGTACAAGGTTTAATATTTTGGTAATAATAAATGTTTCGAAAACTTAATAATTTTTTTAACAACCAAATAGAGGTTGCAAATCCAAAAGAAAGAGTCCCTTCAATAGTTTCTACTTCTCTGTGCGAAGATTCTTTTGAGGGAGTTATTGAAGCAGTACTTCAGAATTTAAAAAAATAAGAAAGTAAATTTTCAAAATTTGATAATTTTATCATATAAAATGATAATTTTACAATTTTTTGATTAAATATAGCGGAGATTCTCTAATAAAAAAAAATAATTAAAAATTTTAAAAAATAAAATATAACAAAGCCAAATGTATATAGAATTAACTCTAAATTATTTAGCAAGTACGGTAAAAAAATGTATCGAAGAAATCAGAATCACGACCCAAGATTTGAAATTTGTTTTTTTTTTTTCTATAAAAATAATATTGCTATTAGAAAACAAAAAAGCCGATTTTAATTAATTATTTTTTTGGAGAAAGTTAATTTGCCTGACGTTTACGCCAAAGCCTCCGTCGAGGTTCGCGATCCCGTCCGTCTTGCCCAAAGAAGAAGCGCTTCGCTATACGATGACGGCTTCCGTGATGTTTAGACCTCGCAATTACAGTGCAGAGGAAAAATCCCACGCTCTCACGCGCCTACGCGCCAACGACCATCCTCTCTCTGTTCCATCATCTTCCTCTCACCTCCAGGTCTATATATATACTCTTCGTTATCGTATTTTTTGTTTTTGTTTTATAGCTTACTATCAATGTCTGTTTGGTGGCTAGGAAAGTGCAGGGAAATCAAATTGCGTTGTCTTGACATCATAATTGCATTTTCACTAATTAGGAGCCACTGATCAACTAACTTCCTGCTAATCAAGTTTTAACTTTTTTTTGGGCAATAATTAAGTTTTAACTTAAAAGTAATATAATTGATTCCTTTTTTATGTTCTAGTGGAAGGCTTTAGGGAAAATCAATTGCTAATGGGTTATAAATTTAATCTTATAGAAATTCAACATTACTTATATTATATATGTAAGTGTGCGTATAATTTTTTACGAAATTCGGTAATATCTTATAGGTTGCAGTTGTGGATCACGGGAATAACGATTTCTTTGATCCTTTGAGAAATTCGGATGACAATGGAGCAGTTTCTGGAGACGCTTTACAAGATTTTGAAAATTCTTCGAGCGCAGGGCTCTCTAGTGCAGCTTCTGTGCAAAGTTCAGCAAAAGAATGGACCTCTTTCAAAAGAATCTTAATGCAAAAGTTTCCTGTCTCCAAAATGATTTCAATTTCCGCTGTAAGTGATTTACTCGTTTTTTATTATTTCAATTTGAAAATTAACATGCCACCTTATATATGAGTCTGTTGGAGTGATGGAGTCTGCTACTAAAGTCTGATGAACTGTTCAAGCCATAAGCATGGTTGTTTATACGGTGCTTATATTTTGACATCATTTTTCAACTTTGAGGAATTTTTGTTGTTAGGAATTAGTATTGTTAAGTTAGCATTTTCCCTAAATCTTAAGCTCTTAATAAGTGGACCGACCTTTATAACCTCCTCTTCTTCTTCTGCATTTATTTATTTATTTTGAAATTACAGATGTCCAATGCAATAATAAAAGGTGGAAAAAGTATGTTTCTCAATTTCCTTCTCTCTTTTGTTGTTTTCTTCTTCAATCAAATCTAGCTTATTGCAATGCAAACCTTACTTTTGTTAAAAAATTTCTAAATAATAAAATATCTATTATAGAGGTATAATATATTTTTTCCATCTCTCTCTCTCTCTCTCTCTCTCTCTCTCTATATATATATATATATATATATAAATTAAACACTAATGCAGTATATGAGAAAGCTTCAACAAGTACGCATTTGGAAGAGTTGGAAGACCCACAAAAATTTGCAGAAGGGGGAGTCAAGGTCATTACACGTCATGAATATGTCTCCCGGATACATGAGCTCAGAGATGAAATTGTTCATGCTTGGCGTTCCAGTGACCGTGTTAAAACTTTGAAGTTATCTGTAAAGGTCATTTTGCTTGAGTTGTTTCTCTTACTTTTTCTTTTACAGAATTGAGTTTTATTGATAATTGATTTATGTTCTATCTTCTATCTGTGGGTGTAAAAAAAAGAAGAAAAAATCTAACAATTGTGCCTTTAAATTGGTTTCCTTTGTCAATATGGATAGGGCAAGGAAAATTGGCTCATTGACATATCATCCTTCAGTTATTAAATATTCATGATGTTAATTTTTACAATGACCATATTACTTGATGTGCAAAGTACAAAGTAAACTATTCTAGTCCATTTTTATAAATGAATTGTTTTTGCCAAAAAATAATCTGTTTGTTCAAGGATTTTGAATACTATGGTCTTTGAGAATCCAGAATGTGTGAGAATGCTAAGTTTAGGAGTGATGTCTCACTGTATTTAGTGATTTTCCAACTTTGAAGCCAATTCTTTGTTGTGTAGGTTGCTAGGCTTTTAATGGATACGTCGGTATTACAATTTTATCCCACACTTTTTGTTCTTGCTATGGATATAATGGACACAGTTGGGGATATGGTATGGGAACGCATCAAGTCGAAAGCTGAATTTGCAGAAGATGGAACCAAACTGTACTCATTACCAGGTCTTCTTTGTTTGAATATGTCTCTTTTTCTCAATTGTATAGGATTTGTTGTTACTGTTTTGGCCTTTTTATTTTTCAAACAATTATAAATTTAAGTCATTAAGTTTGTCAAGAAGATTAGACACATTACTATTATAGCACCTTGGTGCTTTTGTCCTAAGACTTCTGTGCGGTAATAACAGAAAATTTTGAAGCAAGTGATATATGCTCTGATGCGAAAGAAACTTGCTATAATTGGTTCTGCAAAATTGGTGCCATCCGAGAGCTTCTTCCACGCATGTAAGCTCTATCTTTAGTCACCTTGGTATTACAGGTTTGTCCTTGTTTCTATTTTTTCTTTTTTCTTTTTTTTTTTTTTTGGGTAAGATGATCTATCCTTGTTTTTATATTGTTAGATATACCAAATAGGTGTTTTTTTTTTTTTTTTATATAAATTTTGCTGAAGAAAATGTTAAATTGTGTCTATGTGTGTGCTTTTGTTTGCTTAAGAACAATTGTGGTTGATATCTCTGAAGCTTCCTTGCTATATTCATATGCAATTAAAAACTTCTAAACCTGTTTGATTAAATTTTTTTGTATGTTTTTTTATGTTAGTTTCTCTCTCTCTCTCTCAATCTATCTATCTCTGAATATGGTTTTTGCTGATTATTTCTCATACATATCAGTTATTTGGAGCTGGCAATGTTGCCTTGCTGGCGTTTCCTGCTTGACCGACCTGAAGACAGTCTCCAGCGTTTGGTAATGATGACAAGAGGGTTAGCAGATCCATTGGCATCTGCATATTGCCGTTTGTACATGGCCCATTGTGTGCTGAAGTTACCATCATGTGATAAAGGTAGACACACATTATGCTGCATGAATAGACATTATAATACCTTCAAAGATGTGGTGTAATTGACTGATTCCATTCAATTTTCAAGGCCCAACGCTAATAATGTGTGGACAAACAAATTGATTAGAATTAATGAGGACATGATTAAAATTGTAACAGTGCGCATGTTTTTTAGATATGACCGAATGGCAATGAGTATTCAGATTAACTATGCCCCAATTAGCTGGTGAATGTGTTTGTTAAGTTCGTATACATCCTTATCTCACAAAACATATGCTTGACGTTGTTTTGGTTAATTTCAAATCCAACCATTCACTGGCATCATGCAACTGTAGACATGTCATGATATAATCATAGACAGTTAGATTCATTTGGGTTGGGTGCAGACTATGGATAGGAAATCCAAATGCATTTTGTGTTGGATTGATTAAGTTCAAGCTATAAAATAAAATAGAATGCTCTTTATGGTTCATGGAATTCTACTGATCTTAATATTTTTCCTAAGAGAAATCCTTAAAAAAATATTAAGAATTTACTATGTGAGTGTCTGAAACTAAGGGAAGATGTCTTGTTGAACTGAGTTATTGGCTAACCCCTTTAGACCTCTTCTATGGTTAAAGAGGCTACATGCGCTCACTTGTTTATATATGCACATATGAAATCACGTTTTATACTGTGAAATTGAAATAGTGTGATCTTTGAAAATATTGTTCCAGGATGTCTAGTTAGATGTATAAATGACATCAAAAGTTTACTGTCATGGGTCGTGTTGACGAAGGAAGCTGCCAATGGAAAGATAAATGACAACAAACGATTGCTTGTCAGTCTGATGGAGCCAACCATTGAATTTATAATGAAATGCATATTTAAGGATGTGTCTCAGGTATGTTATGGAGTTTCATGCAGCAATCGATACTTGTTTTAAACAATGTGTAAGATGCGGTTCTAGATGTTATTTTCCTTTAGTTCTTATTTGCATATAGGCAGCAAACATGTGTGCTGTTGGTGTTACATCCTATTTTAGTATCAGAACAGCATGACCCTTAACTCTAAAAGGCTAAACCTTAAAAACGTAAAGTTTTTGAAATCTTCGAGTACTGATGTAGGAGACATAATAATCATTTTTTCTTTTATAGGACTTTGCAATTCTAATTTTGACTTAATTGCTTCTCTAGTCTAAGTTTATGCTACTGAATTCTACTTGTCAAAAGAGAAAAGAACACGATACTAAGGAGATTTTCTCATAATGAGTTTTCCACTGTCTCTAGATTTTATATGCTTCTGATTTTTTGTATTACTTTTAATATTTATTGAAGAAACAAGTAGGTAATGTACTTGTGGAGCTTGATTTTGGAAGGAATGAAATGGAGTTGTTTGGAAATTTCCCATGTGTTTCAATTGTTCTTCACCATGTGCTCAAGGAACTTCCAATTGAAGTAGTTAGCTCAAGTGCTGTCGGGATCCTTCATGTTATTGAGTGCAGCAAGGATTATTCCTTTGACCAGGTATAGTGACCATAGACATTACTAGAGCCCTAAATTCTAAGCCAAAAATGCAGTTTTCCTCTTCTTTTTTCAGTGTGTGATTTTTTCTTTGGGCGTTGGCTTATACTTTTAAACTTTTTATATCAGAAATAATAATTCAGTAAGTATCTTACTGACTATCAACATCTTTGTTCTTTGGTTGGGAAGTGCCTGAATTACAGGTTACTTGGATTCAGGCTGTGTGAAACTAAATCTCAAACAGACATTCTTAATGCCGTGGCAGAGAAAGTTATTCAGGTACTTGAAATTGTCTATTACTGTTAGCTTGGTTCTTCCTCCATTGCTTATTTTCACTTTTGCAATTTTTCATTTCAAGTTTTTATTACCTAAATTTTAGATTCCTTATGTAAAATGTACCTGTAAGTATAGATGAGGCATCACATGGAACCCACCCTTGCATTAGGTCAGGGTTCATAATTGCTTTCAACTAATCTTCTTTTCCAATTATATATGTGACATTCATGATTCATGGTGCTTTGTTCTTTGAATTTTAATTAGTATTTTTTTTGACAAAGGCATATGTCGTTTTAATCTTGACCATGTTAGGTTGTTACTCAGTATGATAGCCTTGATGAGTACTTGAAGGTTGTGGATGCTTTTCTAGATATTATTCTTCAAAATCAGATGGTGAGTTGAGTTGATTGTCACATCTTTTGATTCTCTATATTAATAATTAAAAAAGTCTCTCTTTCACGTAAATTGATATAAAACGACATTGTCATCATGTTATTGTGAGGGGACATTAATTTTTTCTTTCTTAAAAGGTTGCATTTGGTTGATGACAGCGTTGTCTTGTTGATTTTAAGTATAATTTCTTCCCAGAATATGGGTTTCATCCTTTCATTCTACATAAATTTTCCTGTTAATTGGATTGAATAAACTTGTTACATACAAGTGACTGATATGAAAGTGCTGCCTGTAAAATATTGAAAACAGTAATTGAGGATGTGACTTTTGCTGAAAGTAAAAGTTTGGGGATCTACACTTCAAGTTGGTATTGATAGGAAGTACACCCAACTATGTATATCAAGTTAACATGATAGACAACTTACACACTCATTCACATTTAGATAGGATTTAAATATAAGACCATTTAGATGACTAGGCTTTCAAACCGTGTAAGTCGCTGTCAATCTCAAAAGCTTAAGTTGATAGGAAGTTGCCTTAACTATCAAGCTAACACAACTGATAATCAACAGAATTACAAATGTAAAACTGTTTATCTATACAATGATACATCAATGCAAATTATATTTTATTTTAGTTTTCTTTCCTCTGAATTTAATCATGTATGCTAGGATAAACATCTGAACACAATTTTAGAAGGTATTTCAATACGGGCATGCAGTAAAGGAACCATTGAAGATGAACTGGGAAGCTTGCAGTCTATCATGGTGAAGCTTCTTTCTCATTGTGAGAATTTAGAAGATATTTTTGCTTTGGTATGATTCTCTTTGTACTTCTTTGACAGCCGTCTCTCTCTCTATTATTTTCACTTATGACTATGACAAAGGATCACACAGAATAATTTCTATATTTGCTTTAGATGATTGTCTAGTTTGAACCGTGGTTTCTTTTTGAACTTTTTGTAGGAGCATTTTCTTGAGATCTTAGATGCAATGTATGGGAGCTCAAGGAGCACTGTCAATATGCATATCCTTAATATGGCAACAAGGTAATTCTTCAGTTTCTTTGTGAACTCTTGTGCTTTAAAGCTCACAATTTTGGGATGTTGTATGGATTTGTTGTTTGGTATAAGTTCATTAAGGTCTTCCATTGAAAAAACAGCTGTGCATTTTACAATACCCCTGATGAAGAGATTGTGCTGCTTAAAAATTATTGACACTGAGACAATAAATTTTTGGTCACATGATTTTTAACTCTGGTTTTTGGTCATGTGACTTTAAACTTGTAAGGTACCAATGTTAAGATTGGCCTGAATTTGTTATCTTATGGAATTGTGATGACGTGAAACTTCTGCTTGTGTTCAAAGAACGCTTCCTAAACTTTCTAGACAAGTGACAAAAGTATTTCAAATAATTGAAATCTTAAGAACTGGATTGTGACCTTATTGGCATTGATAAAGTTGTTCAACATGCTGCATGTATCTGTTCCTTGCATACTCTAACTATACTAATTTGAAAGTGTAAGTTTTTTTCCTTGAAACTTGGCATTTTGGGAATAAGTTCATGTATCTGGGAATACTGACGTAGAATACTCGGAACGTTGCTTTATGGTATAAATCAGGACAAGTTTTCCATGAAAAGCAGAAACTTTTTAGGTTCTCATCTTTTTGAGCCTTGCAACCCTTTTCTGTTCCTTGATTCATGTAATCTTTGTGAATAATATGTTGGAAAAATTCCTTCATGATGGTTACTTCATTGGGCAGGTGTGGGTGTATATGTGATCCAACTACAATACAGTTGCTTTTTGAAGTATCTCAGGCTTTACATGATGATATAGACTTTTTGAATGTGAAAGATGAAGATAACCAGCCAGCACGTTTAATTTTGCATTTTGTCTGTATGGTAAGTAATTCAAGTATTTGTTTCTGATTTGTGTACATGTTTTTACTACATAGATGTATGTTGTAATTGTTTTGTGTCTATTGGTATGAGACATTTCATATATTGGTGCTTTCTTGTTAGGTTGACTATGGAACAGCGATGGAACGTCATTTGACATTTTTAGTTGAATGTCGGGGAGCTTTTGGTAGCATAAAAGGGCTTAATGTATGTTATTTTTTTGCCTCTTTCTCTCTTAATGTACTGAAGCCAGAATCTATGTTTAATTTTGCTAGTTATCTGATACATTACATGGATAAATTCATGAAATTAGCACCTATATTCGATGCTATTGCATTGAAGTTATGATAATATCATAATATGTTCACTTTGTGCTAAATTACATTAGCGCACCTATGCAAACATATTTTTTCTAACAAACTAAACACACTTTATTCTGTCCAAACAAAAGAAGATTGTACCGTGCTAATATCTGAATTATTAGATGTTTGATTGTCACTTTATGATCCAGTTGTGAACAGTGGAATTATTTTGAGAGAAAAAGGAAGATAGTCTTGTTTTATATATTTTGTTTACCAATCACCACATCCTTTTATATGTGACAAGGCTCTGTATATGGAATAAACAAAGGCTGAGATAGTATTTTGCACTATGAGGAAGGCATTATTTTTTATTTTCTCCAGACAATATACACACATACTTGTTGTAAATTGAGGTGACGTGGTTTCCTTTAATGGGCATCCAGAGTACTTTTTGTAGCTTTTTCCAGAAATAATGGTAAGCAGATTGCATGTTTCATAACACAGCAATCTATTAAGCTCAATGCGTGTAACATATTTTTTTAGAAAAAGGTAACAAAAAAGAGATAATGGAATTGTCAGTACTCAACTGAGATAATCACTAGCTATTATTTCTTACCCAACTCAGTCAGTTATTTGTTAATGATGCAGTAGTTGCCTGCTTGGAAAACTTCTTGTTTAGTAAAGATATGCACATAGTGATGGCAAGTGGAGGTGGATTCTTAGTCATATTGATATTATTCTATCGAACAACTAATTTATTACTTATATTTACTTTCAGGAAACTCTTATTCACTCCAGCAATTGTTTAGCAGTTAAGGCTTTGAAAAATGGGAATACAAATCCAAGTTTTGTCAAGTCTTGTATAGCATTTTGTGAAGTCATATTACCCTCGATTTCGTCTCATACCAGACAGCTAAATCTTTATCTTGAGACTGCAGAGGTATGTTTTCTTCTCTTAGTGAACTTATGGTCTGTATCAACTTAAATATATATTTTTACTCATTTCAAGTATCAATGGCTCAGGTTGCTTTGCTAGGTGGTTTAGTTTCTCATTCAGATGGACTAATACATTCGGCACTTGGCTGTTTGCAGAGTTTAGATTTGATGGATGGTTGGTTCTTCTTTTTTGTTCTTTTTGAAGCTCTTACCTGCGTTGGTAGTTGTATCATAACTTTCATTTCTGATGGTCTGTTGATTTTGGTTAGATAATGGTTATTCCTCATGATTGGAACTTCTTCTTTTTATAAGTATGTTTTGTATAGATACGTTTTTAATGTGATATCCTTTCTCAATGTTCCTTCTGTTGCTGATTTTTTGGCATGATTACTGCTCATAGGCTTTATGTTTCCTTGTTCTAATTATCATTGATGATGCATTATATGTGTATGCATTTTAGCAAAAAGCTGTAATCTTCTAAATTAAAAATTGTTGCTGAAGTATCTTAGTTGTATAGGCTCTCTGATGACAGTTGATGTTGATGGAATGGTCTCCTCAATTCAGAAACTATGTGGCCTCTTGGTTCTGGTTCCAGGTTAGAGAAGCATAATTAGTTCTCTTACCTTGTTGGCATAATTTTTGTTTTGCTTATTTTATTTTGGTAATCTTCCAACAAATTGGTATTTGAAGATGAAAGTTCAATTCTGATAAGTGCTTACAAGGTATTATACTTTCATCAAGCCCATCAGGTAACTATGATTCTAAAACATGGAAAATTATTTTGGAAATTAGATTATGAACCAAAAACCATCTATTTTGATTAGGAAAAACAGTGATAAATATGTCAGTGAGTCCCCCTCTTCCAACTTAAGCTAATAAAGAATGTCATAGCAATAGATACTTAGTTTTGTTGCTCTTTTTTCTTTTTTTTTTCCTTTGTTATTTTATTTTATGTAGCATAAACTATGTGAAAGTAACCTCTCTCAGCTTATCCCAAGGATAAAAAGGGACCTTCAATAAACAAAAGAAGGGTTTCTAAGGTTGTAATTCATATTGGAAATTTAGGTTTATGTTGTAAAAATTTCCCTTGAATAAAAGTTTTAGAAGGAAAAATTCTTAAATTGATAATGTTGGATGGCCCAACTATGGTACAAGCAATTTTGAAATATCTGGAAATAGAGAAAAGTTAACTTTAATTGTGTTATTTTGGTTGATCTAGTACGTCATTTATAAATTTTAATGAATTAATTTTTTGAGGTAGCCTGGAGAACATTAGCATATGGATAATTGCTTTGGTAGTTGAGTTGGTCTGAATCCTGGATGAATACTGATTATTTTTATTATTTAAAACATTGGTCAAGTGTGCTTATTTGTCCTACAGATAAGATAAACTCCTATATCTTCCATATTTTTAGTCACTCTTTTGTCTTTAATCTTTTTTTTTTTCCTCCCTCTCTCTCTCTCTCTCTCCCTCCTGATTTTATCTTTTCTGTTTGAAGGAAATCCTGAGATAGGAGTAACTTACTTTGCAAAGAACATTTTAGCACTTGTTAACTCACAATCATGGTAACCATCCATCACATCTTTTATTGTTAAGATTTGTATTTGTTTGCTTTCTATCAACTTATTTTTGGAAGCTTTTGCATTGACGTTTGAAAATAATTGTTACAGGATGAAACCAAAAATGAGGACAAAGATCTTTTCTGGAATTGTTTCTCTGACAGCAACATTATCTCAAAATAAGCTCCCTTATCATGGAAAGGTACATAATACTAGTATCTAGAGTAATTGTAAGTTTACAGAAGAGTATTTTATATGGTCAGAATACTCAAAATTAGGACAACTATACTTTGAGATTGAAAAATATGTTGGAACCAGAACTAACAGTTTGCCGAAGTATGCAACTTGCCTGTGCTTATATGAATTTCTCAGCCTCATATTCATTATTGTTTCCTTTGCGATTCTTCAGGTTCTAGGAAATGATCATCTGTTCTTTGGTGATTTGTCTTATTCACATGAACTTACCTTGTTTGCGAAGTGTGTTCTTCAAAATCTGGTTGATCCCATTCAACAAGAGCCTTCCTCGGTAAAATAACCAACTAAATTACTTCTAATTCCATAAGTTTACCCTTCTTGCCCCTTTCTAGTTTGCGGATGCTAATATATGATGCTAATTGCTGAAATTAAGGCTGTTCGTGGACGCCTGGCACTTGAAGCTTGCAACTGCATCGCAACATCTTTCATTGTGAGTAGTTGTCATCTGTTGAACTTTTAACATCTCTTAATCCAGTTATGTACCATTGCAAAGGAAAAAAAAAGAAAAAAGAATTCCACTTATTTTGAAGTGCTAAGTAAAGCAATGACATGAAAAATGATTTATCTTGGGAGGGTAATTAATTCCTGCCTTCCCTTTTGAAAATGCTGTGGCAAAACATGGCTAAGGCAATGGCCTCTTAGGAGCACACATGGAGGATGGTTTCTTCTCTCATGGCTTCCAAATTATTTTTCCATCTTGTACAGATTTGTATATTTGATGTACAATATGCAATACTCATTCTTTTTCTTCTTTTCCTGTTTGTTTGGCAGCTAACTCAGGAAATATCTTCTATATATGCCCAGCTGTTGGAAACTGCTAAGTCGTGTTCAGTTCCGGGTCAACTTTTATCTGTGGCCTTGGCGAGAAAGGAAAAATGAGAATTAAAAAAATAAAAATGAGACTTTTTTTCCATACGTTTTAATTGTATAGTATTTTATTTTTATATCAATAATATATTATAGTATGTAATATATTTTAGTTAATTTATTATTAGTATTTTTTTTTTCTTTGAATATAGTGAGACTGAGAATTTATTTTGTCTTCATATAAAAACAATATTTCACTTTGTTTTATCGTTGGATGCTTATTGATTTTATAATAATAAACTTTAACCTTTTTTATTGTATTGTTTTTTCTAATATATATTGATTTTAGTTTTTAAATTTAATCTTATTGTTTTGGCATAAAAAAATAATTCTGTATAAAATTTAATAAGCTTATTTAATAGGATTATTATTTTTTTTATAATAAAAGTATTTCTAACGAAGAATATGAATTTTGATAAATTTTATATTTATCTGATAAAATGATTATATTTTAAAAAAATGTATTTTTAAAAAATTTAACAATGTTTCATAGAGTTTTTAAAAATAAATATATATTTTGACAGTATTTAGTCTATGTTATTTAGTCATTCATTTTAAATATTATATTTTTTTAAAAATAATATTTATATTTACTTATATTACATATTAATATTAGTAATTTTTTAAAGTATTTTCAATAATTTTGTAGGTTGGAATTTATGCGGCACATTAAATAAAAAATGTTAGTGCTGATATAGTATAATGTTTATTTATAAACAGTAAATTTTAAAAGTTGCTCTCTAGTAATATTCAGAGCTAATTAATTGATGAAGTGAATTAAATCACTACATCCCAAATTCGCACATACTTTCTCCTACTTCCGACCTCTTCCATAATCCCTAGCAGCCTTCATGTCTTTTTCTCCAAGATAGCGTTCTGTTTCAGTTTTAGTCACGTACCCAAATAAGTTTCATATGTACAATCTTTACTTGCCCAAAATTCAAATTAAAAAGAAAAAAAAAATATAGTATTTCGTTGTCCGATTGGATTGGATAAGCATGGTTCTTTTGCTTTTGAAGCTCTGTACTTTGGCTGTGAAAACTTTGAGCAAGCCTGTCTCTAACAGGCTCAATAAGCAAGCTAGGCTGCATCCCAAGTTTCGCCAGTTAATCATTAATCTCGCCTAAGTAATTAATCCAAATGCTTTTTGATATTTTTATCTACTGAAAACTGCTTGGATTATTATATTGTTTGCATTTAGATTATCTTTTTATTTTATTTATAATTGGTAGTCCAGAAGGAAATTGATTTTATTTATTTATTACATTTTTTAATAGACTCTGCAATGGTTTATTTTAAATTGCTAATCTTTAATTCTTGCGCCACATATTTTGCCGATATTAGCATTGGATTTTGTGTTTAATTGAAAAAAAAAAAAAAAACCTTGAGGTTAATGATTGAAGAATTTAAAGAATCAGGGGAAAAAAAAAGCATACGGTGATGGAAGAAAAATTAAATAAAAAAGATTGTCATGCTAAATTAATTTTATTTTAATAAAAAAATTAATACAAATAAATAGAAGTGATGAATTATACTATTTATCAAAATTTTAAAAAATAAACAGTCTTCTATATAGTTTTTTTTGCCACGTCATCCTATATCAACTTAATTAATTTTTTTTTATAAATTTTTATATTACTCTGTTTATTTTTTTTTACATAGCATAAACTTATAAAAAAAAATCATTAAAGATGCTTAGACTTAAATACTGCATTTGGCATCATTAGAACATCTTCAATGGAATGTGCATTATTAAAATTAACATGTCATAAGTAAATATAGACATTATTTTAAAAAAATGATCTCCAATGGGAATGTCTATAATGAGTATCGAGCTGATGTGGCCTTGACATTGTAAAGGTGAATTCTAGTTCTAGAAGCTCTGTCATACATTGTCAAGTTTTCAAAAAAGTAAAATTTTCTTTAAAAATCTGATTTGCTTAAAAATTAAAAACATTTAATAAAATAAATAATTAATTAATAACTATAAATAATTTTTGTACACGTTACTATTGTAGACTAATTTTTAAATTGATTATACATTACTGCCATATAAATTTAGACAATATTTATTTTTATGACACATATAAAGCAATACACATTTTTCATTGGACATACACACAAAAGATATGGAGAGAGTTTAATTTTAACTATAAAATCTAATAAAAAGCATCAATTAAGGAATTGATAATAAATAAAATTAAAAGAACCTTTTTTTTTCTATTTTTTTTTTTTTGGGAATAAAAAATCAACCTTGACAACTCATTGAAAAATGGTAATATCTGGCTAATTTCGTAAACGGTTATACATATATATAGAGAGAGAGAGAGAGTCGCAAAAACCTTGACCTAGCAGTGTCAATTCCAATTCTACAAGGACAAAAACGCATATAAAAAAGATAGACATAGAGTCTGTGTTTTCGATTCTCCTTCATCCCCGGCTTTTCTGCAATCGTAGTACGGTAGAGAAGAGAGGCGATGGATCTAGAGGCGGTGGGACGGCACGCGCTGCTGTTCGACGATGACGACATGGCGGCCTTCGTCAACTCCAAGGACGCGCTCGTTGACTGGAATTCCCTCTCCATCGACCGCTACGATGTCCGCCACCTCCTTCCAAACCCTCCGCCTTCTCTCACGCGCCGCCGCCACCACAATCTCTCTCGCTCTTCTTCTCCGCCCCTTCTTCTTCCCGATGCCTCCCTCCAACAAGACCTCGATCATGAACGTTACCTCGATTTGCCGCCGCCAACATCCGAGGAGCATTTAGAAGGTATGCTAAAACGTCTTGGAAATTTATTCGTTGTTTATGAATTTAAGGTTCTTTGCTTAGTTTGGCTTAGGTTAGGTAAATAATTTTATTTTTCAATTGCATTTTTTTTTTCTGGTTTATTGATTAAGTAGAATAGATATTTGCAAACTGAATTTATGTGATTGTGAATTTTTTTTTCGTGTTTGTTTTAAAGGAGAACAGGAGGTTAAGAAAGAGCATAATAATTGTAGGAATCTGTTTTCATTTGATAGTGTTGATTTTTTCTCTTTTTTTTTTTGTTAATTTAATTTGTTTAAATTGGGAGAAAATGGATATCAGAGAATTAAAAGGGAAAATTAGCTAATTTTGTCTTCCAAAGACTTGAGTTAGCTCGAACGAGTTGAATATGTTCACTATTTCTGCTTAATGAACGTCATCTCTAATTGCCCTTTTAGTTGGGGGAAGAAAGCAAAAATAGTTGTTGGGAGAAAATTATTAGCTTGCATTAGTGTTACAATCTTCCCTCACAGGGTACAGGTTGACTCTTTAACTTTTTTAGGCAGTAGCTTAAACCTTAAGAAATCCGGAGTTTGCTGAGCAATTATTAATTAATTTTACATGAGTGCATATCTTATTTCTGTTGATTTTGGATTGTTGTGGGATTATATATCAGTGCCTTCTGGGTTGGATTATATGCTATTAGTATTTAACGGCAATAGTGCTCTGCCTGGTAGTGCTTTGGTTCGGTAATAGTGTGCTAAAATGGTAATTTTTCTTGGGGATCCCCAGTAGTTAGGGAAGGAACACCCCAGTTACTGGGTTGAGCAGGGGAGTCAGTTTTTGTTTGTATCAATTATTATACTTTCTGCAACATCTTTTCAGTTCGCAGGATGGATTATAATTTGCAACAATTCATCTATCAGGGACACATGTAAGGATGTTAATATTAATTTGGTATTTTCCTTTTTTTCTTTATTTTCTTTATTTTTTGTCTCTGTCTCATTTGATGATATTGGTTCTTTGTTATGTGTTAATAACATTATGCTAAACTGTTCCTTTGTAACTTTGATTATGACAATACTACTTTTTATTCCCAGATGTAAATAATGATGCAGAAGCGGTGGAAACTTCAGGCTACCATGCTGTTGCTTTCTCTTATGGAAACCCAAATGAATCCACGGAGCAGAAAGTTAATGATAATGAGTCTACTTTTTATCCACCTTTCCCAGTGCCAGAAAGCTTAATTCAAAACCTAGTAAGTAGTTGGCCTTCTATTTTCTCTTGACCTTTTGCTATTTCATGTGATATGGGTATTATTATTTGTTTGATCCTTCACCAATGTGGCCAGATGATAATTGTCTAAGGTGCATGTGTTATTCTAAGGCTTACAATGTCTAAGTTTCAGATGCTCGGAGCACGGATGGAGTTCTTGAGACCCAAGGGGCTGTGCAGGTGGGATTAGGATGGTAGAAATTCATTGAATCCTTACTGCTTGTGAGCAAATTGGATGAAAATAAACTTCATAGGGCCCTCTTTCTTGGTCATTATGGTTTTCCAAAATATATGAGTTGCAATGGGTTTATAATGGGGGTAATTGTAAAGATCATTTACAATTTTTAATGTTAGGTGATATTTTGCAATTCTATGTTTTCGCAGTTTTGAAATAGGATTCGTTTTTGTTTCTTGTTTACAGCCTCCAACAGAGAAGGTACATCAGATAATTGCAAGAACTGCTACGTTTGTCAGCAAACACGGAGGGCAGTCAGAAATTGTTTTGAGAGTAAAACAAGGAGACAATCCAACATTTGGGTTCTTGATGCCTGATCATCACCTGCATGCCTACTTTAGGTATCTTGTTGATCACCAAGAACTACTAAAATCTGATGTCGACGGCAAATCCATAGAAGAAGAGAAGAAAGCCAATGGTGGTCTTGATCATAGTGGTGGTGCATTGTCTTTGCTTGGTTCTGTTTATGAGTCTGGAGATGATGAAGATGGCATAACTGAGGGTGCATCTGAAGTGAAATTTGACAAGCCTGAGGAAACTGTTGATGCTGCATTTGCGATTGCTTCTCATGAATCAGAACGGAAAGAACCTTCTGGAAATTTTGCTGCAAGAGATGAACTTGTTTCCAGCAATATATGTCCTCCGAAAGAGAAGGTTCATGTCATAAAGCGAAGCCGTAGCATTAGTACAGTTAAGGGTGGAACTACAGCTGGGATAAAAAAAGAGGGGGATGTAGCCACCAATAAGTCTCAGACTTCTGCTGAGCAGCCTAGCACATCTAAGATTGAACTACCAATTTTGGAGCCTCCATCTGATATGAAGAGAGTGGTTGAAAAGATCGCTGAGTTCATCTTGAAAAATGGTAAAGAATTTGAAGTTGTTCTTGCTGAACAGGATTGTAAGTTTGGAAGATTTCCCTTCCTCCTGCCATCTAACCAGTATTATCCTTACTATTTGGAAGTCCTACAGAAAACTCAGGAGGTATATGCAAAACATTTTACCCTTAACTAAATTTTGCTGTTTGTGTGTATTTTTATTGATAAAGAATGAATATTTTATTTATTTCCGAGGCAGAGCATTAAAGTATGGGGGAACATTTTTCCCTTTCCTGGTTGAGATGTTACCTTTTTTTCGATTTGACATGCAGATGGGGCTTAATGTTGTTGGTTGATTTTGTGCCTTCGATTGCTTTGGCGATTTATTTACTTCATATGCTTTGAGGAGTGTACATTTTCTTATAGGAACACGTGCATTTGTGCCCTTTTGAGTGATAGTTGAATGGATTCATGATCCATGCCACATTTTTGCATAATTTTTGTTCTTAATGTACTTATGGAGGTCCACATAGATGTTTAGAAGTTTTGAGGTTTTTTCCAACCTTTATGATCCCAATGATATCTACATTAGAGTTCTTGATTTTGCATCAACGAAATCTGTTGGATTGAAATTCTTAATTTCTATTATTAAAATGCTATAAAATCATTTTGGAAAAAAAAAAAAAGAATGAAAAGAAAAAATGGGTGAGTTACATATGTTGTGATTATTCTTTTCAGTTTTCTTCTGATTAATAATATTCTTGAATTGTCATATCTTGACAGGCCAAGTTACCTGGCAAGAGCCATATTTCCAAGAAGCGCGATTCAGTAGGACATGGTACAGGAAAAAAAACTGCACTCTCTAAAGAAGGTGATACAATCTCCTCAGGATCTGCTGGTCATGATCTACCGTATGATTATGATAGAAAAGAGAAGTTTAAGATGGTAATTGGAAAGTCAAAGAAGGAAGAGCAAGATCCACCTGCCAAAGCTAACCAGGCACAAGTTGGACTCAGTGTGGATGCAGTTGCAGCTATTCTTAAAGCCGCCACAAGGGGCATTAAGAATCCAAGTCTGGAAATGTTTCCTAAACCATCATCCAATGATCAAGGTCCCAATGATGAGTGTGGGTATTCCTCAAGCTTTGGGAGTCTATATGCATCTCAATGTCAAAGTTCCATCAATAAGCTAGATGGGAATGTCGAGCCTAGTGTTTCTGTTCCTGTTGCCAAGGCTATTGCTGAGACAGCTGCACTTGCTACTGCTAGTGAGGCTGATTCTTCTGAAGCATCCTTGACTAGAGAGCAGAAGCTGAAGGCTGAGAGATTGAAACGGGCAAAGATGTTTGCAGCCATGTTAAAAGGTGGAGCTGCACCTCTTAAAACTGAACCATCACGTGGCTTATCAGTTGAACCCTCCGGGTCAGTGGTTTCTTCAGGTAATGAGGGTGCTAACCTTGCAAACGAAGAGAGGGAAGGCAGTTCAGTTCCATTTGAAGTTGATACTTCGGATAAGAATGACATGTCTGAAAAGAAGATTTCTGTTGAAGAATGTAATCAACGGAGATCAAAGAGAAGCTACCGCTCCAGATCTAAAAGACGTGAAGAAGATGAAGAACATGATCGAGAAGATGATGCTGATGATGATGAGCTGGAGAAAGAGGAGGAAGATAAAAAGGAATGCAAGCACTCAAGGAAGAAACGCCGATCTCATCGAACTTCACATCATGGTAAGGACAGGCATAAGCACAGGAAAGGGCATTCCTCTTCCAAGGCTAGTGAGTCTCAACACCACAGTAACTCTTCTGATGATGAACACTGGTCCTCTAAACAGCAAAAACATCACAGTCCTTGTGATAGTGAGCGGAGTTATTCTCGACACCAGCATAAACTTGTTAGTTCATCTGATAATGAGGATCGGTGTTCTCGATGGCGCCATAAGCATGGTGGCTCCTCTGAGTATGAGCACAGGCATACGAAACATCGACGTAAACATCACAACACCTCTGATGGTGAAGATCACCACCGAAATAGGTCTGCAAAGCATAGGAAATCCCGTTCTAAAAGAGAGTTGGAGTTAGAAGAAGGGGAATTTTGTGCAAAATCAGATCAATCTAAAGCTAGTGAAAGCGAACGTGCTAGCAGGGAAGCTTCTGTGGAATTGTCAAAATCATATAAACATGGAAAGGCTCCTTCTCAGCCATCTGAATCGACCGAGGTTTCTGATGATCTTAGAGCCAAAATTCGAGCCATGTTGATGGCAACCTTGTAGCAATTCTTTTGTTTATTGCATTGTAATATCAATTGCCACGGTTCCAAGTTTTCAATCTTTTTGTTTTTGAGATAAGATTACGGTTCTTTCATAAAAAACAAAATTGATTTTTAAATGAATATATTATTATTGTCTAGATTTAATAGTAAACATAATTTAAAAGTAAACACGTTGATTATAGGTAAAATTACACTGCCAAGAATAAACAAATTTGCTTTTCATTTAGATTGTGGAATATCTTTTCCATGAACTTACATATCCACCTTTATAGAAGCATTTAAAAAAGAAACTAATATCTGCAATCTTTTAATAGAATGAAGATCTCTAATCCTAACAAGAAGATTTAAAAACAAGTGTGATTGGCTGTTGAACTTCCTTCGCCGCTTCTGGGTCTGCTACAGTGTGATGTGGGATTGGCAGCTTATTCATCAATTGTTTGCACTTTTGCATTTCTCTTCTTGTGAACCAAAACCCAAATATACACTTCCATCACAGCAGCTATACATCCCAAGGATGCAAGAGTGCAAATTTGTAATATTTTTTGTTTTTTTTTTCTCAGTTTTTTAAATATTTTTTTTTGACATTTTATTTTATGAAAATCTTAACTTTTTCGATTAAAAATTTTTTTGTTATGTGATTTCTGATTGTTTGTGATAATACAGTTGCAACAATATACCATCATTCAAGCAAAAAAATTGAGGGACTATTTCAATACGAAAAGAGCATTGGAGAAAGAAAACAAACAATTTTAGATTTGTATGAGAAAAAAATAATTTTTCTTTTATTCCATTGGTTGATCTGCAATTTGCTAAGAAAAAGATAAAATATATAAACATTCTATAGATACGATTCTAAATTTTCTAGGTTTTGTCTATTTGATAAGTTTTTTTTTTTTTCATTTTATTTTTTTTTGTTATTGTTTAATGTGATGGGTTATTATGCTACGTATTTAATTTGGATCAAAAAATTTTTTGTCTTGCTATAGAAGAACGAAAAATCAAAGAAGTAATAGTGATCATCGTCTGAAATGAAAGAATAAAATTGAAAAAACAATCCGGATTTAAGAATTTTTCAAGTGGATACTAGTTGCTATTTTCTTTTATGTTTTAAAGTGTTTTAATAGTATATTTTACTCAATCTTTATATATGCTCACAAAGAAAGAAAAAAAAAACATTTCTCTCTACATGTGTTTGTGATGGTCTTAGAGAAAAATTATCGCAGGTAAATATCCAATTTTTATGTTTGATTCGAAGACTTGGCTTTTGAAAAGAAGTTTCACCTTTGACAAACTCATGTATGAGAGATGTAGAATATATATTATCCTTTTGTCTTTTATTCTCTTTCTTTTCAATCTTCTTTTTTAGGTTTTTTTTTTAACTGGCTAATTTTTTTTTCTAAATGGTGCAGAGTTTTCACATGCTCTACGATTGGAGTTTATATATTTGATTGGCTATACTAACAAGCTACAAATGAACTAGAATACAGTTTTATGTCTGGAATAGGAAAATGAAAGGCTGAGAAAATAAAGAGTGTGACTTTCTTTTTTGATGTTATTATGATTTGTCTTTACTTCCTTTGGTTTTCTTGAAAATACTTTTCAGTGTTATAATTATAATAGCAATGATTTTTTTATGTGTTATTTTAACGAAAATTGTAAAAACAAAAATGTAAGTTAAAAATGATAAAGTATAAATTTTTTGAATTCTTATGAATTTTGTAGTTTTGACAGTGATAGTTTGTCTCGCTTTGTATTGTTTTTCTTTTTTCATTCTAACATTTTGTCTATGACCAAAAAGAGCTATAGTTCATTCTGTAGTTCAGTTTATGATTTCTTTTTGTTATTATTACATTAAATTGTCTATTGGCTAATTTGCTTCATTTAATTTTGAATAAATATCATGTGATTTTGTAGTTAGATGTTTATATTGACAATTAGTATATACTATATTTAAGAATTGAATTTAAACATGCATGATCATTGGATGTTTTATTTGTTTCTTTGTTTATTGTTTCATTCTGGTGAATTTTTTTCAAGTAAAATGGAAAATTTTAATTTGACAAGTATTGTGATGCTGTAACTTATATGCTTAGACAAAGACAGATGGAGATTCTAATGCCTCCATCAGGAATGAGCAATTGTTGAACCATAGTGCAGATAACGGTTTGAGAATTGTGATTAATTTTTGTGGTGTGCTTAATTGTATTGTATTTTTTTAAAATAACTAATTGTGTTTCATTTTTTCTATAAATTAGTTTTTAGAGTAAAAAGCCTAGGTAAAAAGCTGTAAAAATTTTAGTTATATATATTCTTGCATCTTTCATAGCCAAATGTATTAATTGATTTGATTTGAAAATTTAATTGATCTGTTGAAGTTTTTTCCAATAAATTAATTCTTCAATTAATCACCATATTGTAATAATAAGCATCGGTTTTTTCCAATATTTTTGGCTGTGTTATGATATCAGAGAAAGTGAAAGCCAAACATCCAAATATTACATGCTGATTTGTTCCTTGTGATGATTGCTAGATAAACTCTCTTAATTTATATGTAACTAGCTTTAGAAGTTATAAATTTTTAATTGTCAAAATAAGATAGACAAATTGTTTTAGTAAATTGATCTTGTTTAACAGTTAAATAAGATCATGTCTAATGAATAGAAAGTGATACGATATAAAATACATTTTATAATATTAAATTTTATATTAAAATATTAAAATTTAACAATTAAATAATTTATATTGCAATTTTAAATGATACCTCCTGTGATCTAAAAATAATTATTTTTTTCTAGAAACTTAATTTTATAAAGATAACTTACTCTATTATAATTTTTTACAGCAATTTAATCAAACTATAATTAATGCTTTTGATTCAAAATTATAAAATATAAATATACAAAATTATTAAAAAATTCAAAATATACATAAATTTATATATATGTGCAAAAATCTATGCGTACAATGGACGCATCAAATCTAGTATATATATATATAGCAGTGCTAGTAAAGACGATTTCGCCCATTACTCAAAACGAGAAAATTTAAGTTTGAATGGGGCATTTGTTCTATATTTGCAAAACAATCCCTTTCACGCTATGTTTTTTTCCACCTGTGTTACCTCACTTTCTGAAGATCGATTTCGTACCCTTTCTTCCTCACACTTCATCTCTTTCACCCTGCTCGCGCCTTGCTCGCTCTTGTCTCCTTCGCATTTTCTCGCATTTAGACAACAGTGATCTCAACGGAGAAAACCCATACTCAAACTATTGTCCTCCAGATTAGTTTTTTTTTTTTCCCTGTTTTTTAGCATCAGGATTTCGATTGTAAAACTTTTCAATGGCAATTGGATTTCCTCTTCAGTCCCCTGTTTTAAATTTTTTTATTGCTATTTTTCTTTTTCTGTTTTTTGGTTTCAAATTCATTTTATGGGTTTTTTCGTTAAGTGCCATTTTTCTTAGATTTTCTGGGTTTATCAGTTGATAGCAAACTGT
Organism: Ochetophila trinervis; assembly: GCA_003254975.1. Lineage (NCBI taxonomy): Eukaryota > Viridiplantae > Streptophyta > Magnoliopsida > Rosales > Rhamnaceae > Ochetophila > Ochetophila trinervis. The sequence continues at coordinate 140,850 of QANX01005877.1, forward strand.
TCAATCTCCTCATTCAACTATCGGTATTTTTTTTTTCTCTAATATTGTCTAGTTTTATGTGAAAATATAAATGGCATTAAGAGGTTCTTTCAAGCTTCTAGTCCATGCTTAATGGGTAAAGCTCTGAATATTATCATTTTACTGTATTAAACAACTAATTTATCTCTAATTAAAAAAATATAATAAAATAAAATAAAAAATAGGAAGGAATGGATCGCTTGCACCAGTTTCGTACTTTATTTCACTACCCTATTTATTTTCAACTTCGGTAGCTTAAGGAAATATCATTTTCAGAGTATTATTTATCGAGAATCGTGCACATTTATCGGATCGTTAATCTCCGTTAAAAACTAATGTTTCACTTTTTGAATAATAGGCGAAATCGTCCTTTCTAGCACTGATATATATATATATATATATATATATATATTTTAAATTGCAAGAAAGCGTTTTCAAGATTAACCTATTCATTAACCACACAATGTATATTATCCAATTAGAATAAAGCTTTGTTTAATTTCCACGTACACATTTTAGAAGAACTATTTTTCTTTTTTCTAGATGAATTATCCAATATAGGCTGGCCTATTTCTCCATAATACACCCTTCCAAACTCATCTCTGGCTCAAAATGTGGAACACATCTGGGTTACATATGTTTCCAATAGGATAGGATATTATTATTATTAAAACGGGAATTGAATAATTTCTCCTTTTTAAAAAAAACAAAAAAGTCAACAAAGATACTATATAATAAAGCTTTTTTTTTATAATAATAATAATGTCAATCGTATTTTTTTAAAATTTTTGGACTTTCTATCACTTGTTAAAATAATAATAATAATAATAATAATAATAAATAAATCAACAAAGATACTATATAATAAACTTTGTTTAGGATATTCTTATTCGTATTTTTTTTTTTAATTTTTGGGTTTTTGTCACTGGTACACATTTATTCGCTATTCTATTGCTATTTAATAGGTTAGAATGATTAACTTGCTTCGCCTTTTATGTTGGGGTTGCAAATTGAGAAAGATGAGTCTGCCTCTTTGCACTATGATTATCTAACCTTGTTACGCCGCAGTAGACAATAACTTTATAGGTTGCACAATTTAGACTTCTTGTGCCGTAGCACCAAAAAATTCTTCTTCTCTTCTTTAGAGTTCTTTGTGAAAGGTGAGCCAAGTCAATGAAATTGTTTGAGTGAGCCTGAACAATACCTTAGTCACAAAGCCAACAGTAGGCCAAAAACTCCAAGAAATGAACAAACATTATTAGTATAATACAATGAACAAAAGGTGTAATTAAGATGATCATTTAAACAAAACTTAAGAAGCAAAAAGCAATGTGAGTTACCTAAATCAAGAACGAACTTAGATATTCGTAAAGTGCAACTAGCAAATTATTGTAGTGATGCATGCTAGAAAGTGTTTCCAGGATAGTGTTTAGGGGTTGCACCTAAGACTATCCTATGGATAAGTATACCTATCTTATGGGCAGAAATGTATCTATCATAGGCAAACTTTTTTATCCTACAGGCAAGCTTAAGATAGGGATTTTAATAGTCAAGAAAGATCCTTGTAGAGAGAAAATGTTGGGTTTAAATAGGTAATTGTTCAAGAAAGAGAGTTTTGTCCAAAAATAAAGAAAAGAGATAATTTGTCATGTTGATAATTTGTTGGAAACATTCATGTTGATTTATGCTGGCCATTCTGCATATCCAGATTTGAGAACCTCATCAATCCGGTGCCAATTCACTTCAAATGGAAATTCATTTGCACAGGATCGTGAAGCAGATGGTATGTGCCACTTAAATATTCGAGCATGGTTCAGTATGTAAAAGCTTTATTGTTAATGTATATTATGCTAAAATTCTTTTTTCTTTTTTAAATCCTGAAGTTGATACCTTGTTTATACGAAAGAAAATATGTTTGTTTTTGGTATTTCATGTATTTATCTAAGTACTTTTGTGTCCCTGTATGTCTATACTTTACATGCTTTGTAGCCAATTTGCTGTCCTATCATAACTTTAGTACTATGTGTGGATGGTGATCATGTGACCTTGAATGTGTACAAAAAAGTTTCTTCAGTCTGGTAAATGTTCATAGTTGTGTCATAAGAACTATGTGAACTACCAATTACCATGCCATCGTGTATGTCCTTAATAACTTTAATCAATTGTTGGCCACCAAAGTTCCTGTTTGTATATTAATGTCGACCCTATATATACATGATTATAGGGTTATAATGGGATATATGGGAAAATGAGCTGGCTACTTATTAATCAATCACTTGTTAAGCTTGTAGGTTTATAATAGGTGGAGGCTTCTGTTGGAGTAATTTTCACCAAAAAACAATTATTTTTTTGTTATTTTTATTTTGAATTTTAATTTTTGTTCTCTGTTAGGGAACTATTAGAGCAAATATTTTCTTTTTTCTTTTTTTGACGACAAAATGGTTGAAAAACAGAGTAGTGAAAAATATGTTTTTAAGTAGTAGTTTTATAAATTTAATATGCATTAAATCTAAGGTGGAGTTTTTTAATATTTAAATTTTAAAAGTTACTTTTGACTTCTCAAAAATTATGTATTTACTGGTTTTAAAAGTTTTTTTATACATCTGAAATACTTTAAAAAAATCATCCAACATTTCCAGAAGCAATTTTTTATTCTGACTTCTAAAAAATTATATCAAATAAAGCCTTAACATTACTCTTGATGGATTTTTTTTTTGAATTTGGACTAAAACTTTGTTTGATAGAGCTTTTGCTACTTCAAAAAAGCTTTTTAGGAAAAGATACTCTGTACTTGTTTGTTTTGGATAGAAAGACTTTTGGAAACCTGAAATATTTTCAAAAAGTTATCCTAATATTTTCAGAAGCAGTAGCTTTAAAAGCTGTTTCAGATTTCTTAGAAGTTCTACCAAAAAAAAATTTTTTTTGGTAAAAAAGAAATTGCTATTAAGCACAAAAAGCCCCTGCGAGAGGGGATTACACAAGAGATCTTCCCATAAGATCTAAGGTGTAAGCATCACCAAGATCCTTAGGAAGACTACCAAGGTTAAAAGAAGAAAACAAAAAATTACAATTACTTGCAAGAGCCTTTTTAGCCAATAAGTCAGCAAACCGGTTTGAAGTTCTTGCATTCCAAGCAAGCTCCCACCCTTTAGACTTCAAAACAGATCTTATGCATAACACTGACTCCCTGAAATCTCAGCCTGAAAGATCTCTAGAAGACAAAATTTCATTGACAGCAACCAAAGCATCTGAAGAGAAGCTAATTTTATTCAGGGCTTGCTTGCAGCCAAGGCAATAGCCTATTCAATGGTTTTCATCTCTGCTTCAAAAGCTGAAGGCAAAGTATCGAGCTTAGTGCAAGCCATAACCAAAAGGCCATCTTCATCTCTCATCACCATGGCCATAGCTGCCATCCTATTCAACCAAACCGCATCACAGTTAGCTTTCCACCATTCCTGCCTTGGGGGAATCCACACTTCCTTAGTCTTTGGATCCGAGAATGTTGAAAAGTATTGGAGGGCACCTGCATCCTCTTGAACCGAGATCTCCAACCATCAACTAATCTCCATCATCGTCAATTTTCCATCAAACACACCATCATTCCAAAAATAATCAAACAAGGTAACAATGAAAGTGAGGAAATTTGCCTTATTCATCTCCCCTATGCAGACCTCCTGAGGAGGGTTGAAATAGAATTCAATGAGCTCTGCCACATAGGACACCAGCTAGAAAAGGCCAAAGCCTTGAAACCGAGGCACGATTTGAACAAGTGGAAAGTGTTCTCCGAGCTCTCCCCACACACCACGCACATATCATCAATACATGCCATCCTTTGGTTTAACTTCTCTTTAGTTGGCAGCGCATCAGCCAAAATCCGCCACAAAAACATCTTTTTCCTTTCAATCAACGAAGACTTCCAAATTGCACTCCACAAGTTTAAAGCCATGCCGCCTGCATGACAGTTCACAGCATAGCAATTTCTCACAGAGAATTGACCATAAATGTTCCCACACCACAATAATTTGTCATCAATAAAAGCATTCGGCCATGGAAGCTTGAGAATAGCCTCAGCTGAATCTATTTCACAAATTTCCCTAATAAGTCTAGAATCCCACCTGGAGCCATCATCCTTTCGAAAGTCTATGACTTTATTCCACCAATCTGTAACCACTCCCATTTTGGCTTTCAGAGTTCTTCCGAGCATATCCAAAAGCCAAGGGTCCTTCAACAAATTTATCTTAAGCCCGTTTCCAATCTTGAAGCACACTTCTCACTGAAGAAATTGTCTAACGCTGAAGATCCCTTGCCATCCCTGAGAAGAACCTTTAATTTTCCAAGCCTCAAAAAAAGATTTCTCCTTCAAAAATTTCGCACGAATTATCCGCACCAAATGCTTTCATCTCCCGCAGCCAACTTTCATCTTAGTTTGGCTAGTAAAGCAGAATTAATGTTTTTGAAATAGCGGAAACCGAGCCCTCCTTCCTTCTTTGGTCGGCATAAATCTTTCCAAGCTCTCAATGCTAGGAACCTTTTTGATCTTCTTTGTGTCCCCACCAGAATCTACGAACCATGGCATCGAGCTCACTACATAGACCATTAGGAACACGGAAAGTAGACATTGTATAAGTAGGGATGGTTTGTATAACCGAAGAAATGAGTGTAGCTTTCTCGGCTTTAGACAACCAAAAAAATCTTAATTGAAATATATATATATATATATATATATATATGTGTATATATGTGTATGTATATTACATTTGCCTAAGCTAATTCATCCTATAAGTTTGGGTTAGGAACCTCCAAGGTAGGTAAACCAATTAGCGTTTTCAGTTTTCTTTTTTATTTCAATATTTTTAAAATAAGAAAAGTTTCCAACTTTAGAGTGCTACTGACAGTATGTATATATATATATATATATATATATATATATATATATATATGCTTATTTTTGTAGGATGAGATATTCTTCTCATTTGAAGAAAAACCCCCTAAAGTATTTCCCCTCGTTTGCAGCTGTTATATATTTAGGGATTGCAATTTGCTCTGCTATTTTATATCTTCGTAGACGGAAAATTAAAGTGAAAATGGAGCAAAACAATTTGCCGCGGGGTAAAATTCGGGGCAAGGACGAGGATTATAGTCCTGTTTTGAAGCCACCTCGTATCCATTCTATTTATGTTATATATAATAAAATTTATTTGTATAATTACTTTTTATATATTTAGTTATACATTTAATTTTTTTTATTTTTTTTGTTTGAAATGGAAATAATAACATTTCAAAATATAATTTAAAAAAAATAAAGCTTTTAACATTTTTATAAATTATTTAAAAATAAAAAATAAACAGAAAAACAAAACGGAAAATGAAAAGTATTTGCCTTTTTTGGAAGAATCCTCACTGCTCCACTTTCCACATAAACAGAAAATGAAGCGGAAATGAAGATGAAAAATCCCTGCAGAATAAGGTATCGGAGAGGCCACAATTCGCCCTGTCGTCATCTCTATATGCACTAAGAAGGAAAATAAGAAGATTAAGAAATTTGGTTCTTGTTTTATTAATTCAAAATAAGAAGGAAAATAAGATTTTTTTACTCTTTATTTGCTACAGAAGTACAGATGAAAAATTAAGCAATGAGGACTTAAAAATTGACAACAACAAAAAGCATCTGCATAAGCAATGGTCCTATATTTTAATTTTTTTAATATAACTTATCCAATTTTTTTATTTTTGCTCAAAATAAAGTTTTATCAAGCTAAAAGACAATATCACAGGACATTAGAAAATCTTATTCTGGAAAATCTAATGCGAAATATTATTATAAAGAAATTCAAAACAAATAATTTTCAAGAATCAATTTTTTGTAGCTTATTGACTCAGTAAGTGAGCTACTCTGTTACAATCTCTAAGAGACCAAATATAAAAAATATTAAAAAAATAAAAATTATTTTTGACAATATAATTTAAGGTCGAATGATTGACCAATGCAAAGCCAATTTTAAATTTTTCTTCAAAATTTGAAAAATAGCTTGAACATCTCCAGCACAAATGATATTCGGCCAACTTTCACCCGAAACAATCTCCATGATATTACCCAATTTTGAATGGATTCACAGGTTTTGATGCTCTGTAATAAGATTTTACCAAACAGATCAAAGTAATAAGATTTTCTTTTGGATGGGTCCAAACACATGGAGTAGTATTAGCTATACATTATAATATCAGAGATTGACAATTAAAATGAGTATTATAGTACAAAAAATAAAAATAAAAATAAAAATTATTTCAATATTCAATATTCAATATTTGATTCTTATCAATAGTCTCAAATCAACAACCCTTAACTGCAAGAAAGTACCAAAATAAAATGATAGCAACTATTCAATTCAATTTTATCTTACAAACAGCCTCACGAGATTGCAACACCTAAGACAGGTTGTGGGTCATGAACCATTAAAAGAAATAAATTTGGGTAAAGAAAATTACAAGCAGAAGGTAAAGAAATTAAGAAGGGCTATGGAAACGCTCAGTCGGACTAATATCTTCTATGTATTTGAGAAAGTTCAATTTTCTTATTATTATTATTACTATAATTATCTTAAGCATCAAATATGCATGAAGAGAAGTAAAACACGAATTAAATTAAAGTTTGCATCATAAATAATTATGTATAAATAGATCAAAATAACATCTGGTTCCACTTCAATTTAAGCGGTTTTTGACATTTTATTCTAATTAATGGTATGGGATTTTTTCTTCCAGTGGAGCCCACATAAACAATTAAATTACACACCTCATTAACTCATCCATCTGCACGTATACCAAACTACCATTACTGCTTGCCCACCATATATTTGTGTGTATGTGTGAAAGAGAGATAGAGAGAGTGCTTCTTGAGCTCCAGCAATGGCTGATCACCATGTTTTGCAAGTGGGTATCTTGCTTCTCTTATCTGTCTTCATGTGTTCAAAAGCAGGAACGGTTCCAGGGATGTATGTATTCGGAGACTCCCTGGTAGATGTGGGAAACAACAACTACCTAAAATCTTCCTTTGCCAAAGCAAATTTTCCTCACAATGGTATAGATTATCCCACCAGAAAACCGACTGGGAGGTTTGGAAATGGCAAGAATGCTGCTGATCTTCTTGGTAAGTAATTGGTTCACTCTATTCTTTAACAAATTAATCTACCTTTTTATAGGCTGAAGTACTTATAGGATCCCCTAATATATAAGTACTATGCATTTCTTAGTATATTTATGGATTCACTAACAGTGCAGTGCAATCTTTACTCAAAAAACATTTGACATTGATCCACAATTGAGTAACATCGGGACGAATAACATTATTATCTATTTGGTTCATAAGTTCTTTGCCTTTACTTTTTCCCCTTGCCAAACAGTAATCATGATCAGAACATATTGGTGCTTACAATCTGACTTTCATGCTCCTACAAATTATGAAAACGATACTCTATTTCGTATGTAATTGGATTGGATATGCTATATGTGCTACTCAAAGTAAAAATTGAAGTTAAGAGTTTACTTATGTAACCTCAAGTTCCATGAATATTGGCTAATTTTACGTCAACAAAAATTGTTAAGTGTTTCGAATAAATTCAAAGAGATGAATGAAGAAAATGACTGAAAACTCTTTTTTAATAGCATTTGTAGTGTAATTTAGATCATCACCAAAAACATGTAAACTATAAATCAACAGTAAAACATTCATAAAAAAAATTAAAAAAGAGTAAAACATTAACTTAACTGGGTCCAAAAAGGGAATGGCAAAGTTGGCAGCAGTGTATTTATATCAGACTTTATGTGATTGGTCCAATCAAATTTAATAATATAGCTCCTGGACTGGACCCTTTAATTATATGCTACTGGGTAGTTGACATCCAAAGAGAAAAAAAAAAAAAAAAAGAAAAAAAAAACGGTTGGTAGATAGATTTAATAGATATAATTATTTAGTAATATGCATTTATAGGGTACAGAGAGGTCCTACAAAAATAACTGGTAGTCTTTTTTTGCTCTAAATAGTTTTTATTTTTAATATCCTTCTAAAGCTATTGTGACTAATTGAATGGATTTTGAGCAGCTGAGAGAGTGGGTTTACCAACTGCACCACCATTTCTTTCCCTGGTTTTGAAAAAGAACTATTCCCAGTTCCAAACAGGTGTTAACTTTGGCTCAGGAGCATCTGAAATCGTCACTAACCAGGAAAACAATACTATTGAAAAGGTTTGTAATTAATCATATTTCTCAATCTTTTCCCATATACATGTGTGTGTGTGTGTGTGTGTGTGTGTGTGTGTGATTTTGCCATGAACATTAAACTATTTTGCGCAACCTCACCCAGCATAATAAGACTATTTATATGTATACATTTTATATATTTAGTTTATGAAAAACTGAATAAATTTTTCGACAAAAGATACTTTAATCCACATTGACATTAATCTATATGTTTAAATTGCTTCAGCTCCAGTCAATATCTTTGTCAAAACAAGTAGACTTGTTTTTATCAGTAAATTCAGACCTGAAGAAAAAGCTTGGAGCCATTGGTGCAAAGAAGCATTTCTCGAAATCTCTGTTTGTCATTGTGACTGGAAGCAATGACATTTACAGCTACTTTAAGCCATCTGACAATTCCCAAAATAGGAGCACCCCACAGCAATATATCAACCTGATGGCTCTCACATTTAAGAAACAAATAAAGGTAGTCAAAAACAAATATATATATATATATATATAATTTCATTTCATTTATTTTGGGTTTAATAAAAAGTATAAATTTTTAAAAGTGTAAAACATTATTGGGCAGCGTTTATACAATGTTGGTGCACGGAAGTTTATAATTATTGGGATTGGACTGATTGGATGCACACCAGCAGAGAGGAATGAGAACAAAGCAGAAAATTGCAATGAAGAAATAAATTACTTGTCTGCTAAGTACAACGGAGTTCTTGTATCCTTTTTGAAGTCTTTGAAATCAGAGCTCAAGAACATCAATTACTCTTACTTTGATGGCTACTCTGTCATGGAAAACATAGTTCGGAAACCAGCTGCATATGGTATGCATCATAAAATATCATTTTTTTTCCTTAATAATTGGCTAATTGTTCAAAATTGGACAAAATTGGAAAGTTGTTTAAACTATATTTTTTGTTTGAGATGTGCAGGATTTGCAGAGGTTAAAGCTGCTTGTTGTGGTTTAGGGAATCTAAAAGCTGATGCTCCATGTCTGCCATTTTCGACGTATTGCTCGAATAGAAGCAACCATCTGTTCTGGGATCGAACCCATCCAACAGAAGCAGCTCATCGAGTCTTTGTGGATTACATTTTTGATGGTCCTTTACTTTATACATTCCCATTGAATGTTAGGAAGCTAATTGCAATTTAAGTTATATGATCATTTTCTTTTTCTTTTTTTCATGTCATGTATGACTACTTAGAGAACAAATAATTAATTAATTAGCTCCCTAAAATTCCAATTTTAATGCAAGTGAGGATTTAAAAATGAAAAAAAAAATTAATTCAGCATATTTTAAAGTTCTGGATTGGACTAACCTTAGTGATAAAAATAAATAAATAAATAAATTTATAAATTTTTAGTGTAGCAGAATTTGACATGGCATGCTCCTATTTTATTGGGGTGTTAACCAATGGCGGATCAAGGAAATATTTTAAGAGGGTTCCATAAAGCGACACATCCATAAATATATGTGCATCATTATATTATATTACTTGATTAGTTTTATAATTTATGGTAAGAAGAAGAAAATACAAATATGTCCGAAAATGCAATGCTTTTGTTATGTTGTTATCTATTAACTAATTAGAGTATTTAATATTTAGCAAAAAAAAAAAAGAATATTTACTAAATTAAAGGTTCACTTTTTTTATTTTCTCTAAATTGTTTTTGGATAAAAATACGATTTCCAATACCTTGGTAATAAACAAATACAAAAGTAAAAATAAACACATTTCCTGAAGCACAATAAAAGAATCTTTTTTTGGTATTTTCGGATTTAAACAACTAAAGTAATAGAAAACTAGAAAAAAGAAATGTGTACTTCAAACCAAAAATAAATCGAAGCTTAATGTCTCTTTAATTAATTGTTATTAAATAATTATACTTATATATAGATATTATATTTCAAAATTTTAAATAAAAAACTAAAGAAAATATTGTAGTTATATGAAATAATTATTAGAAATGAATTTATATATATATATGGATAAGTTCTTTTCCCCAAAAAAAAGAATATATATATATATATGGATAGGTGGAAGAAAATATTAAAAGAAAAATAAACAAAAACTCAAAATTGTACCGTACGTGGGTAAGGATAAAATAAGAGGATGAGAAAGGAGAGACACACTTTTTCTTTTATGTGCAGGGATATATCAGTAAATACATAAAAGCATATAAAAATTACAAAAAGGAAGAAAATCAGTGGGGCCCAACGTGGGTCCCTTTGGTGGTGTTGACGAGTCTTAGTACTATTTTAAAGTGAAATATAAAGTCTAATCTGAGTAAAATATTTCACTGGAAAGAAAATATATAATGTCCGTGTCTCATATGTATTTACGTATCTAAAGAATTTACTGTATCAGATTCGCATACATGTAAAATGTATGTTTTATATGTCCTTTTCATGAAAAAAAAATTTCCTTACTGATATCATAGCTAAGATCTATAATGATGAATGTAAAGGCTTTTTTCCTCTATTCATGGGTTGTGATGGTGTGAATTTCTCTGTAATCAGTGGTCAAAAATTAATGATGAAAATTTTTCCTGTCAAGCCGCAGGGCTATGTGAGAACCTTCATGAGAGCCAAGGTAGAGGGAGGCCATACAGAATGCATGTGAAAATTGATTTTAGTATTAGCGGTACTATTAACGATGTGAAAATTAGAATATATTGGAAAAGAATATCTATATCAACGATGTGAAAAATTAGAGAAGAGTCAACATAAGAGTACTGTAAGAAGAATTAAAGTTACATATATATATATATATGTAAATATATGACAAACACCATGGAAAACTAATTCACATCCAAATTCCAAATTTGGGATACAGCCAATGTTTTTTAGCAACTGTGCATCCGCTGTATATTCAATAATGAAGCCAAAATTCATGTTTGATTCTTTCCAATTTCTTTGAATTCTATTTCATCATTTTGTATGTCGGCACCTGCGTTTAGTCTACTAAAACATGGCTGCAGGTTTAGACATGAAAATATATCTTATTGTATTCGTATTGGATATCCTCTTAGTATTAAAATTTATTAATTTAAATTTGGCACGTTAAATTTTTGTATTAAAATATATAAATTCAAATTAACTTTTTAAAATATATACAGATTTGTATCATTTTAAATTAAATTTCGTATTCTCGTCAAAATTTGTTTATTTAAATTCAACACGTTAAATTTTTTTATTGAAATATATGAATTCAAATTTTTAAAAATTCATACAAATTATATTGTATTAACGTATCTGTTAGAATTTACCAAGTTTGTGCACATCAATATATATATATATATATATATTTTATTAAATATATAGATATATAATACTTTTACAATAAAGATATCATCATTTCAATGAGAATTATCACTAAAAATAAACTATCGATGATAAAAATTTAAAATTTGTTACTAATTATATATCATTAGTAACAATTTTTATTTTAATAAAATAAAAATAACTTTATTTTAGAATTTATTTTTAATGACAGGTCTAGAAATGTTATTACTAAAAAATAAACTATTAATGACAAAAATTTAAAATTTATCATTAATAACATATCATTAGTGACCATTTTCATTTTATAATTTTTCAATATATATATATATATTTGAGATGGCAAAAACTTTGTGAGGAATCTCTAGTGAAGGATTCCTATGTGGCTTTCCCTGTGTCAAACCACATCACTTAATTAATGACATATTATTTAAATATGTTTTAATTTTTTAAAAACAAAATTTAAATAGACAAAGAACAACCCATAAAATACAAGTAGAATTCAATATTAACTTTTTTAAAGGTGATTAAAAGCTTTTTCCTATATGGCAAATGGCATGGTTTATCATTTTGATTAAATCTCTCACAAAAATTTTATCAGATCAAAATTCTATATATATATATATATATTATAATTTTTATATTATATATAAGTTAAAATTTGAGTTGATTATAAACCACGTCATTATCACTAAAGAAATCTTCTAGTTCTCGGATCTCATCTATTCCCACTATTGTTTCATTATTTGCACATATAATTTATATATGTTAATTTTATAGTCTAAATCATAGACTCATCGATCTGTTTTATATATGTGATAAATTAAATTATTAGTAATCTCAGATTGGTATATATCTCTTTATATATATATATTATATTGAACAAACAAACTCCCATCCTCTACTCCATCTCGATAATTTTAATTGGTCCAGAAGAGATAACAAAAAAGATTAAAATAGTTATGATTATGAAAGATCCGAAATATTTGGTCCAGGCTAGCGTTGGGAATTGGAATTTGAATTTCCAGAGAATAATAATAAGCCCAAGCATCAAAGAAATGATACAACAAAGACAATATTGAGAGGGATGCCTCTTTGCTGTCTGCCGTGCAACAAAAAAACTTTTCACACGAAATTGTTTGAAGGGACTTTGAAGATGATGACTGATCATTTGAATGGTGCACCCAATTTTCAAAGGGCTAGCCTTGGGCCCTACAAAAATATATAGTGCTTAAAACGGTAAAAAAATAATGCTCTTGATCGATCTGTATAAAGGGCTTAAGTAATTACTATTTTAAATTGCCGACTTTCTTGGAAAATCATGTCTTTTTCCACACGATTTTTCTTTTTTGGTAATTTTTTTCCACACGATTTGTTCTTTAGACGTCTGAGCCCAAAAAAATAAAAGAATAAATCGAAGTCAAAACCTTACCAAACTTGTAATATATGACTTCTGATCGGTTATCCAAATTTGCGGCCCTAGCTCTCTTCATGATTATGCATACCCATTAATCTAGAAATAAAAAAGATTATTACAAGTGCAAAAAACGACATTGAATTGGTCATTTTCTTGTTTTCTTCTTCTCATTCTTCATCTTCATGAACTTTCTTTCTCTTTGTCTTCCTTTGTGAATTAATCTATATGCTCTTATATGTTTATTTCTTAGAAGCAATTAATAAACTGAGTTGAGGAGTACAAAAAAACAAAAGAAGCATATTAATTTTTCACCTTAATCTAATATTTTATTCTCCCATGTCCATTTTCTTTTAATTAACTTAGGCTACCATATAAGTTATTAAATATTGAAAGCGATCCATTTTTATATTTATAAGATGAAATCAATATATGGATGACTCATCTGTAAATATAGTTTCTTATATTGTATCACTATAATACGGCATAACTGTATTAAGGAGCAATAAATTAATAGTAAATGAATAGTAAAACATAGAGAGAGAAAAAAAGGGGCAAAAACAACACCTCCAGTCAACTACCCATCATGTAGTCATTTAACACCAAAAGCAATGGTAATGGGTAGAGAATGGGACGGTGTGCATTTGCGGGGGGAAAAAAAAAGAAAAAAAGGAAAATAGAAATAAAAAATTAAAATAAGAACCAGTCTAACAGACACTTCAATTTCTTGCACGACCTTTGACAATTCCGATTCCACCAATTAGATAAAGACACGAATTTGATCTCTTCCCATGGACAAATTTAAAATCAATAATCTAATCAACAAATATATTAACAAATTGTTTATAACATGTTTTCCAGATTAGTTAGGAGGTCTTTTGCATTTGAGTTGTCTCTGATAGTAAAATCAAGATGGTTTTGGGTACTTCCCTTCAATATATATATTATTAAGAAATAACAAATAGATGTCAAATGACATCGAAGTAATCTTTGGTGATGCACTCAACAAGCAGCTGAAGGTATAAAAAACAAATAAAATATTTTGAATGTTATATATTTATATAAAAAATTTATGATCATGACCGATATATGTTTAAGATATAATTTATCTAACTTTTTTAATTGCTGCAAAAATTAATAAGTAAATATAAAGCTGTAGTTTAAATAAATTTATACATAGTTTGTTTTGTCTTTCTAAAATTTTAATACTTTATAAAAATTATATAAATCCACTAAATTTTATTAATAAATACAAATTTTAGAATGCCTGTAATTTTTTTTTTATATATATAAAAACAAAAAAATATCATAATGAAATTCAGAGATTAAAATGGGATGGGGTGCATATATTTTAGCTTTATCAGATTCAAGCATTTGGTAGAGCCCACACGGCGTGTTAAATTTGTCTCCTTTTCACACACAAAAATAATACATACTCATTTACCAAAAAAATAAAAATAAAATATACTCTTTATCAATTTATTTCCCGTTATATATAAGACAGAGCTGTTCCACTACTTCCCCAATCCCCTACCACATAATTAAACTCCTCTTCCTGCATATAGTTAGCAATGGCTAATTGCCTGGGTTTCTTCTTCTTCATCATCATCTTCATCGTCCAGCTCTCTGAGGTCACTTTCTCAGAAGCACAGAAACTAGTTCCAGCCATTTATGTGTTCGGAGACTCTTTAGTGGATGTGGGTAACAACAATTATCTCAAAATCTCTCTATCAAAGGCAAATTTCCCTCACAATGGCATCGACTTTCCTACCAAAAAACCAACCGGAAGGTTCTCCAATGGCAAAAACGCTGCTGATTTTCTTGGTGAGTAATTATAGTCTCTCACAATAAAATCATCACTCTGCAATATGCTCTCTTTTTTTTTTTTTTTGATTAAAAACTCTGCAATATGCTCTTGCTTGTTATATTGTGAGGTTTTTGTGATGTTCTTTACTCCATGAGCCAACCGTATATGATATTCCCTCTTATCTCGTTTTGCTTTTATATTTTCAATTTTTTGGAATATTCCATCTAAACCCTATGAGCTATGTTTGCATTAATTTCACTTTTTGTTTTTTAGATTTTAAATTTTTTAACTAGCACTTTTATTGCTACTGATATAAATCCAATATGATGTGAATAAAATAATAAAGACGAAAATTAATAATTTTTTAAACTTTAAAAAAATATTGATAATATTTTTAAAACATGATAGATCAATTTGTATTTTGATAAATCTAAAAGAAATTGAAGGGTATTAAAGTTTCAACTAACACTCCTATGATATAAATTCAAAAGAATTGAAAAATAATAAATTTTTGAAAACTGAAAGATGTTAATAGTATTTTTAATTCTAAAAAATTAAATTGTATTTAAACTAAATTTTTATCTAGTGGAATGATATTAACCTCGTCTCTTTACATTCTCATTCTTTCCTGTTTTATCCTTTTCCATGTTTCTTTTTGCAAGTTGGTCTCATAAGTTTCTTTTCAATAAAACTTCGGTACCTTAAATTCTTATCCGTCTTTTAGAGCATTTTTAATAATTTTATAAATTATTATTTATATAGTATAAAAATTAAAATAATAACAATCAATAATTAATTATTTATATATATATATTATTTAAATTTTTAGAGGTTGACAAATTTATTTTTTACTATATCGTTTAACAGATTTTTTAAACAAAATAATTAAAATATTTTTTTATGACAGTCTATTTATTTATGCAGTAAAAATATTTTGGAGATAATACTAAAAGAATTCCAAATCTATAAAACCCATATGTGGCTTACCTACATAAACTACAAAGCCCATTAGAACCTTTGAACCTTGTCCATGTTTTTGCTTGTTCTATTGTAGCCCATACAGAAATAATGTCATCGAGTATGGGAAAGTCTAACTAACCCCTAAAATCATAGACTTACCAAAAAAAAAAGTTATAATCATAGTTAATCAGATGGGACACCTTTAGTCAAATCGGTGAGTGACATCGTAAAAGGCCGAAAAAGCAAAACCACTTGACAGATGTAGCAACTGATTCAGTGAAAGTTGTGCAAAAACTACTTTTATTGCTAAGATTCTAAAGTTTATACCCTTTTTTGCTAATAATTTTTTTTTTGATAAATAAAAAGTTTTACTTTATAGTATTATAAATAGTGAAGGTATATAATATTGTGTTAAATGTTATAAAATAATAGGATACAATAGTAAATGCTAGATAACAATAATTCTGTTAATAAAACCTAGAAAAATATCTTTAGCAAAATAAAAAACTAAGAAAAATATTTGACCATAAAGTAATTGTTTATTGTGTCAGCTGAGAAAGTGGGCTTACCAACTTCACCACCATATCTGTCATTTAAATCCAAGTCGCAAAAGAATGCTGCATCTTTTATTGATGGGGTTAGCTTTGCCTCAGGAGGAGCTGGAATTTTTAATGGCACCGATGACACTTTTGTAAGTGACTACAGTAAAAGTTCCTTCTTTTTAAAAAAATAAATAAATGTATATATATACAAATATAAAATGCATAAAACTTAGGCACCAAATTGGGCTTTTGGGATTCACCCTACAAAAGCCCACTGGATACGTCAGGCCTAAAAAGCCTACTGGACTCTACATAAAGATACTTTGGACTTGAACCATAAGGGGGGAAAAAAATGCGGTGAGCGTGGATCGAACACGCGACCTTCAGATCTTCAGTCTGACGCTCTCCCAACTGAGCTATCCCCGCAAGTTTTATTTTGTTTTTGATTCGTTCTTATTTTATCCATAGCGCCAGTCATTACCTTTGTCGAAGCAAGTGGAATATTATTCAACTGTGTTTAAAGAGCTGGTGCAGCAACTGGGATCCACTGAGGCACAGAAGCATCTATCTAAATCTTTGTTTGCCATTGTAATTGGAAGCAACGACATCTTTGGCTACTTCGAAAACTCCAATCTTCGCAAGAAATATACCCCACAACAGTATGCTGATTTCATGGTTTCTACACTTAAGCAACGATTGCAGGTAATAATAAAACCATTCTAATACAATTATAGAATTTATTTATTTATTAATTTGTTAGAGTCTTATGGCAGCAATTACATGGTTATGGAGCACGTAAATTTGTAGTTGCTGGGGTTGGGCCAATTGGTTGCTGTCCAGGAGAGAGGTACAAAAATAAGACAGAGGAATGCAAAGAAGATACAAATGCGTTGTCTGTTAAGTACAATGGAGCCCTGAAATCCATGTTGCAGGAGCTGAAAATAGAGTTGAAAGACATCAACTACTCCTACTTCGACACTTACAGTGTTCTCTTGGATATCATTCGAAATCCAGCTTCTTATGGTAGTGCCAAAAGAATATCTCTTTCACAATGTTCGTTCAAGTTTTGCCTGAAAAGATCTGGTTTTTGTTTACCAAATGTTTTTTTTTTCTGTCATTTTTCAGGTTTTGTAGATGCTAAAGCTGCTTGCTGTGGTCTTGGAAATCTTAATGCAGAGGCTTTTTGCTTGCCAGTTTCAAAATATTGCTCCAATAGAAGAGACCACGTTTTTTGGGACAAATTCCACCCTACTGAGGCAGCTAGTAGTATCTTAGTCGATAATATTTTTGATGGTCCATTACAATACTCATATCCGTTCAATGTGAAGCGATTGATTTCCCTTTAAGCTCCTTTTGATTGACCAAATACTAGAATTGAAGAGAGAAAGAAATGGGAATGTTTTTTAAGGAAAGAAAGAGGGCAAATTGTATACAATTTCAAAGTTAAAATTGTTTACCAAAATTGATGTTTAAATTGGAAAGAAATATAGTTGCATTTAAATTGGTTTCATTATTTTTGTTTATCTATTAAATTTGTGCTAAATCAATGACTTTTTTTTTTCTTTTTTTCTTTTTTTAAAGTTGGAAATATGTGTATCAAAAGATAGTTTTTTGTTATTTTAATTTTATAAAAAGTGCTTTAAAAAAATTATGGTCTATTGATATAAAATTGAAATGATTTGTTTAATTTTTTAAACATTAATTCTCCTAAATGTTTATATTATTTTATACTAATTCTTTATTTATTTTTTACAATTCGGCATAACAAATAATTCAATATGCCCACATATGTGCATTAAACAAATAAAAAAAATAACGAAAAAACTGTTTCATACCAATAAAATATTTAAATTTTAATAATTTTTTTTATTTTTATCATTTCTATATTAAAATATTAATAGGAGCTTGTTTTTTAAGTTTGAGTTATTTATTATATAAACAAAAAGAAACTTAACATTTTCATCAATAAATCTATTACTTGAGATTTATAACATTAAATTTTCTAAAAATTCATCCTTCTTGTTCTTCTCAGTGGCATTTTCCATTTTATTATTATTACATCTACAATTTATAAATTAAAATAATAAATTACTCAAAAAAATTAAAGTTGTCTTATGTTTCAAGTTGTAAGCTTATATATATAGCAAAGCGAAGTCATCAATTATATGCATACATATATATTATTTTACTATGGGTAATACTAGTATGAAATTTATTTTCTTTGGCCTCTCAAAAACATTGTTTATGTAATTGGATGAACGAAAAGTTCCAAGCAAAGTTGATAAGCACATGTGGTGTTGCTTAAATTTTTATATGATTTTATATCATTCATATCAATATTATATATTATTTAATGTTATATTAAAATATTTTGTATAAAATATTTTGAAAATATTATATTTATATTAAAATACTTTATCTATATTAACATATTGGTATAAAATATTTATTTATTCAATTAATCTATGAATATTTTTAAAATCAGATTTAAAATCATAATTTTTGATTCTTTCACTTCAACTTAAAAAATAGTAAAATTCGATCCAAATTAAAAATAAAAAAATAAAAATATCAAAAACAAGATTTAAAACTAAATTAAAAAAAATGATCGTTTTGATATGAGATTCACTGTTTATTTATTATATTAAAATAAATAATTTTTCAAAAACAGTTTTATTATTATTTTTAATGGTAAGCAAACAGGTTCTCCATTGTTTCCCCACCAGGAATATCCAAAGGGTGGAGGAAGGAATGGGGAAGGCCACCTGCTCTGTTGGCATACGGCCCATGTCTAAATCTTGCACGGAGCATAATTGGTAATTACAAAGAGTCCTATATCCGAAGAGTCATCATACAGGGCCGATAAGAATGTAATAAACATGACATTGCTAAAGTGATGTGTCTCCTTGCCATGTTCACTGTATGTCATGAAAGGAAAGTTAAATGTAATCCAAATAATATCCTCGGGAAAAAAACCAAAAAAAACAAAAACAAATAACAAATCAAATCAAACCACCAAAAAGGTTTAAGTAGAATACTATAACGCAGATTGACATTTTTAGGAAAATAAGAGAAGCACATAAGTCACACATCCACCTTTAAAACTTTTAGGACACGGACGAAAATATATCCTGAAAGAAACAGTTCAGGTCACCCCTGGAAACATCAAATTCCAGCATCTTTCCCACTGCATTCTGCATTTAAGGACACAAGAAAAATAAAAAAATAATGGGAGTGAAACCATATATATATATATATATATAATGTTCTAGAGTAATTTATAGGACCGGTTTTTAAACAAGAACCATATATTTCTGATCTTGTGCTGATATACTCTCATTGCACAATCGCTCAACATGCTTGTTTTGACCATTAGCTTCCAATACAAAAGTTGCCCTCTTAATAACTTCCTCAGGCACACCTACAAAAATAGATCCTTTCAAACTTAGCACAGGAGGAAGATATGTGTATCTCAACCTATTTTCTCATGTTAAAAAGGTTCCCAATAACTTATTGTTACTCAATCTTAGGCGTAAAATGCACTATTGATTGAATTGATGGTAGAAAACTGGAAATGCACGTGCTGCTGAAGCAAGCACAAAGTGAGACTAACTATCTAGTTCAACCATTTTTGAAATTTATCTATGGAGGTTAACTTTCTGTAAAGAAAAGAATATCAAAAAAATAAGAATAGAAGCAAGCAGAAGAAACTAAAAGAAAATTTAGGCTCCAATAATGTTCTGAATGTACCAGCAAGTAGCGCACAATGTAGACCTGCAGGATTTAAAAAAAAAAAAAAGTGTGACTCCCAATAAAATTTTCTCCATTAAGCATCCTAACATATTTTAACAAATTTATAATTACCATAGCTAAGAAGCGCATGTCCAGGAACCAGCCTGCAAAAATTGAAAATTAGTCATGTATTCTTTGAGAATTGAAGAAGTTTCTCCAACAATATGAATTGCTAAAAGAGGGTACAATCATTAAAGGTTGTCATCACACTATGGTCGGCTAACTCATATGACAATTGACACAAGCATCTGAATCACCCACTAATCCTAAAATGAACCATCTAGAGAACTATCCCTAGATAAACATTAGTAATCACAGGAGGAATGCAACACATAGCATGCCAAGTAGTCAGATACATTGCAGGTCAATATTCCCGAACTCTGTGGTGCATGCCACTCTTATACAGGCAATTGAATTTCTCCAATCCCCAAAAAATAGTACCTTCCCTTTGTAGCAAAGCAAAGAATAGAAAATATACCTATACAGAAATACAATATCCTCGGTATCTGTAGAACTATTATCTGGCCTCAGCACACTCATGGTATAGAATTTTATCTTCTCAGACTAAATATAAGAAAAAAGAAGTTGTTATAAGACTTTTACAATAATCAAACCATCAAATTGTGTATAACTTGTGTAGTAACTGTATCAGGGCATACTTCCCGTAAACAAGTCTGATCAAATAACTCAGTGAAATGGGTGCAGACCAGAACCTGCAATTCAACAGTCAATTTATAAGTCACCCAAGTGTTTCCACTTTAATGGTTACTCCTGTAATGAGAATAAGTTTCTCAATACTGGATAGTAGGATTTAATGTAGATCATTGCATGCAGAATTATTTTTTAATTTGATGTTAATTGTCTTCCACAACAGCATAACCGAAAAAATCTTTGTTTTGAGAAAATAATGAACATAACAAATAATTATCCAAATTATCAAAAGACTATAGTATCACTATGCTAGGGGACCTCCATTAAAGAAACATTTGAATGGCCAATGCAATTATCTTGATGCGGTCAAAGAGGTGATAGCTCAAAAGATTATGGGCTATTGGATCATATTAAAAAAAATGGCTCAAGGATGAAAAGGAAAAAGTAAGACCATATAAAATCCTTGTAGATGCACTCCTGTTCAATTTAGTTATAATATCAATTTATAGGAAAATCAATGCATGGACAAAAAGTTTTTGTCTTAAAATTAAATGTTGGGGAATTCAAATCACTTACAACATGTAGATGACTTGAATGACTACAGCAAACTAACTTCTAACATTAAAAAGTAGATAAAGGTAGATTTCCAATCGTTCTTGTTCCTTCTCACTAGAATGGTACAAACTTTTTCAAATCAGGAGACTGAATTACAAGGATGAAATAAGAAATTCAACTAGAAAATAGTTACATGGTCCCATTTTTAGGAAGAAACTCAATACTCAACAGATATATAAAGAAAAATAACTGTAAGAACAAATACTCTCATTACATCGGTCCAACTAAACTGATATTCTCATTGCTTGAAAGAGAAAATGTGAAAAAAAAAAAGAGCCTCAAACCTTTGGGGGTTCATCAAATGAGGCAAAATGATTTATGGTTCCACCAAGCAAACCAATGCCATCTGAAACATTATCATGAGCCTCTAAGTATTGTTAATATCTATAATATTTAAATTGCTAAACCAGAAGAAGTTAACAGAACCTTATCATTCAGAAGATACTAACCTTCTGTAAGAGTGCCTTTACCAAATTCATCCAACAAACAGAGAGACCTTGAGGTTGACTGCCTGTCAATTTTCTCATATTATATTTACAGGATTAAACAACAGACGATGTTTTGCAGATTTGTTTGACAGCCAAGCCAAAAGAAGGCTCATCATGCACATTAACAAAGTTAAAACAATAAAGATTTTGAGATGCAGATTGAAAAGACCGCCTTTTATTTATAGCATTTAGATATTTTTAAGCCACTTTTAAGTATACCTTAGCATCATTCCTACTTGATGCAGATCAATCATAAATGTTGATTGTTCTGCAGTCATCAGTTTGCTTCCCATTGCACAGAATATTCTGTTTACAATGAAAGTAGATACCGTTGTTAGTATCAGTCTTTAAAAACAACTGCTGCTCTTAGTTTGTAACAATGTTCAGGAGAAACCTATCAGTCAAACCCACAGTTGCAGCATCTGCAGGTACAAAACTTCCAATATGGGCCAGGAAAACAATTAAAGCTACCTGGAAACGAAAATATTTTCAATATGCACAGATTTGTTAGGAAGTGCTAAAATAGAAATAGCTGCAATTGAAAAAATAAATAAATTATCATAGACCTGCTTTATATAGATGCTTTTCCCTGAATAATTAGGACCAGTGATGATATTTATTCTTCCTGAAACAAAACTACACGAGTTTAACAAGAAAAAACCAAAATGTTTAGGTGAAACCATTCTATTTAATATAGTAAGAAGACATTAGGCAAGCCACAATAGAATATATAATTAGTAATTCCATTTACCATCATTCTGGATCTCTGTGTCATTGGGAATAAAAGTGTCTACTGTCATTTCCTGCAGAATGTGTCTGAAAATTGAAAGTCCTTTTAGATTAGTCCTATTAATCAAGGGATTTCAATGACATGGACACAGAAACCAGACTTCTCTAACCTTCCATTTTGTATGTCAAGAAAGTTATCCATGGTCAAAGTAGGTCTTACATAATTGTTCTGACGAGCAACAAGTGCCAATGACAAATAGCTAAATTCTCACAAGAAGATCAACGGATGGGTCAAAGACAAACTTAGAACAAAATATAAACTAATCAACCAAAGGGGAAGGGAAGTGAGGGAGTGAGCGTACAGAATTCTAGTGGATAAAATGATTCTTACCAATCAATTTCAGCCGCAAAATTCACAGCCTTAAGCAGATGCATTGAGAATAGAAGTACATGTGTTACCAAGTCTCTAATGATTGCCCTCTCCATATCTTTAGCAATAAAAATTGGGAATTAGAAACCAATTGTAGAGAAGAAAAACAAACAAAAAAGTGTTTTTTTTTTTGCTAAAGATGTGCTATGAGATGTGTTATTGTGCTTATATCTATGAATATTTCTGGAATAACTAATGCAGAAACCCAAGCAGTTAAGAAACTCTAAACTAAAAAAGGAAATGATAAAGAGTATTTCGTACCAGACCTAGTATTTTGTGATAAATATCACCAATCAGGCGGTCCAATTCTTGTGTTTTTGGCGTGCGATAAAAGAACCTTTTTATTTCTCCATCCATATCAGTGAACTACATTTGGAAGCATATTTGTTTAAATAAAATAGAAACTAATTACAAAACCAAAATGAATCATTTATCTTTTATTGCATCATCTTACTGCAAATTCAAAGTCTTGAATTTTCTCAAGGGTAGTTTCATCAAGTTTTTCTTCCAAAATGCACATCAAGTATCCTGCAAATGAACAAACAAAGCAATAGGCATCGCTTAAAAGAAGAAGGCTAATTCAAAGCCAGAAAATAAGATCCAATTCAGATTGTTCATATGAGATCAGTGATGGAATTAAACTTAAGAATGATAATGGCAGATAGAGAACAATGTAGGGTCTCTTTTACACCACAATAAATTAGGCATGAGAGGACTTAAAAGGTTGACAAATGATTCTAGAATATCAGTTCTAGTTGTCTCTGTATCATTCTATGCATTTTTCTAGATGAACTAACCAGCAAGGATATCTGTAATAAACAAGATTGTCATGAACTAATATTTATGTTTTAGAGCATCTCCAATAGGTTCTTTAAAAGCTTCATATTATCTATTTTAAAGAGTCACATCTCTTTTCTTAGCTTCAATGGATTCTTTAAATTAAAAAATAAAATAAAGAGTGGGGCTTGGCTCTCCAAATGTAAAGAGCCAAACCCACTCTCTATATAAAGCTTCATTTATTGCTCTACAATTTTCTATGCACATCTAAAATTAAATATATTAATTATAATTTCATATTTCAATTTTTTTACATACTATTTTAGTGTCAAAATGATAAAAAATTTGAATCATAATTGTTTATGGGGAAATGCAAAATGAAGAGTGATTATAAAGAGTTTTGTCGGAGTTGACAAAAATTCACTCTCTATTCTTTTAAAATTCTTCAAGATGTTCTTTATTCTGTCAATATTCTTCAAGATGCTCTTTATTTTAAAAATTATGCTCTTTAAAATAAAGAGCACCAATGGAGATGCACTTAGCAATCAAGCAATTATCTAGTTGACATAATTCTATAGTACTCAGATAGAGAGAATATCAAAAAATGAAGGAATTTCTTTAAAGATGTTAGGAACACAGACTGACCTATCTGCTGTATATAAACAATACGAGGGACAGGCTTGCCCTCAAACAACTGAGGTAATCTAGCAAGTTCCATCGACATCACCTGCAAGAGACGTTATAAAATAATCTCATTCACTAGGTTCAATTTCACTCTAATTCCTGGTTTATAATTTAACATATAAAGAATCTATATGCTTAGGTACCTCTTCCAGAAATTCTGGCAATTCCTCATATATTTGCCTCAACTCATCCAACTAAAATTACAAACAATAGCTATTAGTAAAGATAAATGAAAAGCTTCTGTTACATAGAAAAGAAATTTCATTCGCTTATCAAACTATCAAATTTTCAAAACTATCACCAATTACATGGAATATGTTCTATTAAAATAAACAAATTATAGAAGGTTTTGAATTCTAAAAGCAAGAAAAAGAGTGGGAAAAAATAAAAGGATAATAATAATAAAAATAAAAATCCATGCTGTATGTCTCACCTCCTCACAGAAACCATCTTTGACTATCGTTCCATATCCCTTTTCTTTACTTCTATTTACATCAAGAACACCAATTACCTATAAAAGAACTATCAACCTTGTTAGTATGACCTATAAAAGGGGTAATTTTGAGAGGTTGATGTAAGGACGATTAAGCATTGATTAACTGCAAGGAAATTGTCATCCTGTATTCCTTTTCTTTAGTCCTTTTTACATCCAGAAGACCCACCAAATTACTGAAAAGATGTTCTCAAACTTATGAATATGATCTATAAAGGTAGAGGTTATTTTAAAATTTCAGAGGTTGATGAAAGGACTAACAAGAAACTGGTAACCTAGGCGTCAAAGACATGAAACATAAGATGAATGCTTCTACAATTTGGCAATAAAAAGGAGGTTGTTGAAAACATAAATGACTCTTGCACCAGAAGAAAATCAATAAACAAATTAATGAACAGACATTAGATCAAATAAATGACATAGCTGAAAAAATTTCCTTTTTCAATTTTTTAACCAATTAATCACATTACATGCTTAAGACAACAAAAAATATATGGCTACCAATCAGCAAAGCAGCACAAAGTGGTCAGAAACGTGCAAAACTTTTACACAGCCAACAAGCCAAATATCTGACTTCTTAGACAGTAACATTGTTTAAATGGGTTTACTCCAACCTTCTAATTAGATATACTAATGCAGAATTTGTTGCGGTTTTAATTAAAAACCAACCAGAGACCATAATTGTGGAGTCATTTTAGAGTTCTTTTTTTACTTTCCTTTTTGATAGAAAATTTTACATTTGTTAATTAAAATTAAAAATAAATAAATAAAACACATTACAAAAATTAAAGAGGAAGTCAATCTAGAGTAGTTAAGAAAAGAAAGTAAGACTAACCAATTCATAGACATAAGCAACCTCTGTAGTAATGCATGACTCAGCCTGAGGTATAATTAGATAATTATTTAGACAAATAGAGTTAAAGGAAAATCATATTAGCACATAGAAATTAAATAAGAAAATTTATGTAACAGAAAATGCAACTTATAAAATAGTTAAATACCTTCTCAACAATGTCCAGACTCAAGTACTTCACATGCTCTCTGAGATTCTCAGAAATGCCTACTTCAAATATCTTGTTTATGTGCAAGAGTGAGTGGACACTCTACAATAATGTTAGAGAAACATCAGTATAAGACAAATATTGATCTAAGCTACAACCATAGTAACATCAATATAAGAAGCCATCCAGTAGCTAGAAAGTTAACATCTGCTTACCAGATAGTGCTTTATAGTTTATATAATTTACAAATGTAAAAAAGAGTTGAACATCAATAACGTGGATAGAAAGGTATATGACTTGCCTACCTTTAGAAAAGCTGTCCAATCACCAGTAGCACAGATGGAGCTTGGAGAGTTGAATTTCTTCAACAAAAGAAAAAAAAATGAATCTTCACATGTTTCAAAATAAAGAGACAAAAGGTGCACAGAAGAAACTACACAACAAAAACCAGATGTACAAGATGGGTTATTATGATCAGAGTAAATGAAATTATCATCCATGCCAACCAGCAACCAAACATGTAGGACATTGTTTTTTGCAAGATAAACACAAAATCAGCATTCAACCATTTATTATTCAAGCCTAGTTGTGTAACTCAAAGACTTATTGATTAGCATAAATGCTTATATCAAGACTAATGAAAAAAATTCTCAAATACTAAATAACTAGAAGAATTCATTTGCATATGAAGTTCTTCTAATATCAACCACAGAACCCATCTGTACCAACAGGGAAAAAAAATGTTAATGTTATTCAGGAAAAATAACATTTCAGCAAAATAATAAGAAAGAATATGAACAAAAATGATGGTACCTTGAGTATGTGAGCAATGTCCTTCACAGACTTTAGAGTTTCACGCAAAGAAAGCATCAGTTCTTCAGAGCAAAGAAAAAACGATATCTTAATCCCGTCAAAGAAAGTAAGCTATATCAAAAATCAGATTGTCAATTCCATATTATTACTAATTAAAGTTAAAATTTTCATACANCCCTCCAGGTCAATAGTAAAAACATCCTTAGCCAAGATAAGTCTCATGATTTTTAAAGTAATATTTTTTGTTAATCTATCTATAATGAATTTGAAAGAAAGAGTCCTCAATTAAAAATTGAAGGATACGGAATTGAGACGCTTGCCCAAATTTTCAAGGTCTAGTATTGGCCTCAAGAACCAGCTTCTTAAATAAGAAGGAACATTATTCAAGCCCTTAAGTTAGAGGGATATTCAAAGCAGCAGTGTACAGAGTTTTGGAAAAAAAATATATATTTACCTCAAGAGACGTCTCCCTGATGGTGTAACACACTGAGTTTAAAGAAAATTAGCTCAATATACATAAATGCTGGAAACTGAAAGATGAATTTAGGATTACCAACCTTATTCATCATGCCAAACAGAGAGAACCTGCTTTTTAAAATTATTAGCCCAGAGCTTGATAGAGCAAAAATCCTCAACAAATGGTTCCGAGATTACCCTTCTTTTGCCCTGCCAATGCCCATGTGACTTGGATGCTTGTCCATTTGGAATATCTGCAACGCCTCATGAGCTGCACCATCAAGTTTGAGAAAATTGTTTCTATTTTTTATCGTAAAGAAAAACATTGTGGTCCAAATTTCATATCCTGAATCAATTAGTTTGCCAAAGAAGAAGATAAATACAGGAGATGCTGAATAACGAAATAACATAAGCATTTACAATTTATATATTATATTAAAAGATACAGTGAAATTTCTGTAACACAATCAATTTTGATTGATTCATTCCCACAGTCCTTTTGTCCAAGTTTATCTACTACCCTCTCACTCTCTAATATGGCAAGAAGACCCCCACTTGCACGAACTTGAACTTCACTTTCCATGTCCATCATAGAACTCAACTGCAGTTGATAAAAAAGCAACGAAGCACAAAGTAAATAACAGGATAAAGATGTAATATCTAATAAGTCAATGGCTTGCAAGGATAGGGTCTTGGGGCTACTGGAACTAAAAGTAAGGTAGACATGGAATGAAAGAGACTAGTGAAGAACACAAAAGCTCATATATTTAATCACAAGTGACAGCTTGGAAGCCTCCATTTGATTCTTTGAATGAAGGATTAATGAGGGAGTTAATAGAGGGAAGCATACATAAATCGCCAAAATGATAGTTCTGAGTGAGTATTTTCTTCTCTAGGTTGATTGTGAAATCTATGTTAGTAATTAACTGGCAAAAGTCTATCCCACTATATTGATAGGCAATAAACAAAGATTACAGATTACAAACAAGAGCAGTCAAAGCATCATGAGAGTTCCTCTAGATAATGCAGGTACACAAACTGTGAGCAAACAATGACTAAGAGACATAAATTAATACGCTTACAATAACTTTTATATGAATAATTTCCTTAGAAAAAGTAAATATAACCTATAAGAAGCGTGTTTAATTTCCAACTTACATAACAAATCCTTTCCTTTATATTTAACCCGTCATCCATTCCTGTTACTTGTAGATATATCAATCTGTAAATTGAGAAAGAGAGAGAGAATGGCATATTAGTTAAACAAATACACCACTAAGAACACTTCCACAAATAGTATTCTCAACAATCTTCTTAATAATGGAATAAGAAATGGTCTAGTTTGTGAGTTGGACCAATAAATTTAATGTGCTTATTAAAGGACTTGACACTATATTAGTGAGTCAAAGCAAGAGGGAGGGAGAACAAAGAGGATAAACTATGTTTTGATGGAACCCATAACATTGCATAGTACTAAATGGCAAACAATGTGCAAACCAAAGAATCTAAACCTTGTTAATTCAAATGTGTGAAGAAAATACACAGCAGCTTAGCTGTGAATAATAGAAACGACTATAACACATCTACAAGGCATATTAACAAGGAAATGCATAAAATACTCAAACTTTAAAATGTTCAACCCATTATGTTAGCCAGTTTTCTGTTTAAAACTTCAAAATGGTTGAACAAAAGTATCAGTAAACACAGAGGAAGCTTCCTCACCTGTGCCATGCTTGCTCATAGCTGAATATTGAACTTTTTACAAGCTTCACTGTGTGAGTCTCAGTTGTTCCATCTGCATCACTTTAAACAATAAAAGGACTGCAAGCTTAAATCCATAATTCAACCTGTAATGAAAAAGCATACCACTTCGGTGTAAAGCAGACAAGAAGGATTCTTCACTTTTAGTGCTTGAGTAAATGATCAGAGGCTTAGCTTGATATTTTACTGAATCAAAGTTACAGCCGTACAGAAAAAAATAAGACAAATGAAGTTGCTAAACATTTCTACCAGGGGGAAAAGCAGTAATTAAACCTAGAGAAAATAAAAGGAAATACATAACAAATATCCTCCTACTCAAATCAATCAGGGGAAAGTCTGTGCTGCCATCTTCCCAAACTTCAAGCACATAAAGTTGGCGAATACTGGAATCATAATAAGATACTCCAACTCTGTAAAGAAATCAATTAAAACATGAATAAAATAAAATAAAATAACTGTGAATTCATCAATTTCAAAAAGTCTCGTAGTAAATCATATTTATTATCCTCCTAGATCTTTATTTTTTTAAAGAAAAAGAAACTGAAATTCATCATTTGGAAACAGATATACCCCTATGGCCTTAACATATTATTTCTTTAGTATTTGAAATACAACTACCAAATTCAATCAAATTCATGACTACATGTATAAGAACTGTGAGTTTCCTTTTAGCCACAGAACCAATAATACTTAACTACTGTAAGAAGCTTTCCAAATTTATTTCAGAGTAGTTGAACAAATTCCAAATTCATTACAAGGTCTTGCCGACATTAAATGGAAGAATTCAAATACAGGCCCCTGTCAACTTAAGTAAATTTTCTGGAATTTTAAATCATATGAACTTTTCCAATCCAAAATTAATCCTCCTTTTCCAATATTATTTGTCTAGTGTCCGAGTTACCAAAGATGAGAAAAACCTGAATGTTTTATATCCAATTTAGACTCAAGCAGATAGAGCAAATTACAAATCCTGATTTAGCTAAGCAATCTCAAAATCGCGTGGAGGATGGAAACAAACCAACTGATAATAGTCATGTACAAATTGCATGGATATATACAACTGCATGCATTAAATGAACTCACCAAATTATTTTAGAAAAGTAAATCCCTGTCTGCATCATTATCTTCTCTACATCATTAAGATACCTCAATTTTCAACTGAACAGCACTTCCACTGGTAAACATATCTTCTTGTGCTTATACTTTGCTTGCCTTCAATATATTGAATTTTTTTCTTCTTGTCTTTGAATATAATAATAGCACTAGGATCATAAACAGAGAATGATTATGTTATAGAACTTACCGATGGCCATGTAGAATGCAGGCCATATAAACCTGCATTTAAATCCAAATTAAGAAATTTAAGATGTGTATCTCTATCTCTATCTCTATCTCTATCTCTATCTCAATCTCAATCCTCTCCAACAGATGAACATAGATCTCATAACTTGGTGGCAAAAAATAAAAATCCTACTGATTCTATCACCAAAAATTAGCGTTGGCAATAAACAGTAGGAACATTACAAGTACCGTGAGTACTTTAGCTGCTTGAAAAAGGGGAAAAAAAAAAAAATATATATATATAGACTATACTATATGTCAAGAAATTATATTCAAAAGTTATAATAAGATGATGAAGGAAGCAAAAGATAGCCAAGCACTGATATCAACTTTTTGCTCTCTCTTTTTCTTTTTTATATGAAACACACATAACCAACTAATCACTAAATCAACAACTCATATAAAAAATACAGGAAACCTATAATGTAAATCATAGTATGATGCAACACAGTAACACTTTAAACATGCATACTACTACGAACAAAATAAAGGATGTAAAATGGAATTCAATAGCAGAAGACAAGAAGCTGTTACATCATCGAATCTCAATAACTCTATAAATCAATAAACCAGACTGCCAGATCCGGAAGTAAGGAACCACTTTCAATGTACACAGTACCGAAAAAATCATTATTAGAAAAGTACAATGCCACAAATCGTCAAAAGAAAAGCCACCGTCCGCTATCATATCTCCTTGCACCACTACCGGTTGATTTATATAAATATGAAAATATGATGTGTTAGAGTTAGAAACTCTATACCATGCAGCACTTGAAAACTTAGAAGAACCAAAATAAACGAAAATCCCAGCGCTATTTTTGACTAGATAGAGTCTAAGTTTAGGACTCTATGGAGAAAAAGTACACAAAAATGAGTTTAGAAATCTTGCTTTCTTGTTTTGATTTTCACGGAATTCAAATAGATGAAATCATGTTTTTGAAACTAAGATGATTACGTAAAATTAGGACTGATTTAACCTTAAGAAGCGTTTAACTTACAATCGATTGAAAAGCCCTTTCACTATTTTATCATTGGTTCAAAAACAGAACAAAAGGAAACCGGAAAAAAACAATACATAAATACAAAATCAATATAGATAGAGCCACCAAGTTGAGAACTCACTGAAGAAAAAAATACACACTAAAAAAAAAAGAGAGAGAGAGAGTACAATTTTTACCTCCTTGTTTTAATTTTCATGGCATCCAAAAGAGGACATCATATTTTTCAATCTGACATGATTGTGCTAATTAGAACAGATTTAACCTAATAAAACCATTTAACTTACAATCAAATGATAATCGCTTCACAATATTATCATTGGTTTCAAAACAGAACTAACGGAAACAAAAAAATAAAATAAAAATATATATGTAAAATAAATTCAAATTAATATTGTTTTCTTTGCTTCTCCTTTGTTTTTCGGTAACCAAACAAGTAGGAAAACAAGCATAAGAAAACATAAAGAGAAAATCGACCTCAGGTACGGCTTCGCTTTCGTCAATTTCCTCCATTCGGAACTTCAAACAGCGTAGTAACCGAGAGAGCAAACGGACATTATGAGCACACACCCAAACGAAGATAAACGACCGTTGTGATCAGGGCCGGAGACCAGCTTTATTTATATTCGAATTTGAATCTAAATTAATAGGCCGGTTTGGTGCTTCAAACGGCAAAGCAAGTGGGAGAGCAAACGAAACATTCTGAGCACCGCCAAAGAAAAAACAATGTGACCGTTGTGATCAGGGTCGGACCTAACCATTTTTATTCCCTTTTATTTATTGCCTATTGGCGGGCGAGAAAAAATTAGTTTTTTTTTACCAAAAAATAGGAAACAAAAAACAAACAAAAAAATAGACCTCACATTTTGTAATTTGTTTTCTTATTTTTATATAAATAATAATAACTGCAAGTTTACAATATATTTTATCCTTTTTTTGCTTACAATATAATGAAGATACAGCCCACTGTTGATTTATTTTTTGTTTTCAAATTAACGTTGATTATAATTTTTTTATTAAAGGATGTAGATAACTATTCTTTAAAAAAAAAATTACATTTTCGTACAAGTACATAAAGAACGCAATGTTTAAGTATTTTACTATTTCCATAAAAAAAATAAAAGTTTTGAGTATTTTAAAATTGGTCACGATTAAATAGCATGCTGATTAAATGTTATAAGAAATTAAATATAACAATATTAATAAGTAATAAACTATTGATCAAAAAAATATATGTAAGAAACTTCAAGATAAGAAAATAAAGTTTAAGTTACTAGACTTTAACAATTATATAATTACTATTATATTAATTCATATTTTTTTTATATTTTAAAATTGTGTCGTTTTATTTTTTAGTATTTTATATTTTGTTTATTGTTGTTGGTCTAAATTTATGTTGATNCTCATGGTCAACTTGATCAAATTTAAATATTTTAATATTTTTGAAAAACAGGATGTTACAATATTTTTTTTTTCTTATACTAGCATTAGTGTAATTAATTATATTATTAAACATAATTGATTCTAATTACATTGCTAATCTTTAATTAAGTTTTAGGATGTTACAGCTTATCTTGAAATTTGACAACCATTTGAAAGTAGAGATAACAACAGGGCAGACTGACATCCGCCTAACCTTGCTCTGCAGGGAGACATTCTTTGTTTATTGGGGAGGCAGGACATAAATTCTTTAGGTCAGGGCACGTATCCCAAACCTCCCGCTTTGTTTCCCGTTCATTTTTTAAAAATATTTAATTTATGAAATGTTGAAAATATTAATTTTTTAATAATGTTTTACAAATCTTGTTATTTCATATCAAACAAAAGAAAAATATAAACAAAAAAGAAACGTAAAACATATAATTAAATATATAAAAAAATAATTTTTAATATATATATAATGTATATACGGGATGAGTATAGGGCAGAGATTACATTCTCTGTCTTTATTTTGACTCCAATCTGAGCAAAAAAATTTCCTTCATCCCTGCTCCGTCGCTTTGAATAATTAGAATATCCCTATCTATTAGAAGCAGAGCCTTTCAGAAACGAAGCAATTCTGGACAAATAGTTACCCTATTTTAAAGGTTGAAATTACGGTTGAACTAGACAATTTTTATTAGAGCAAATTACATGTGGAGTACCTGAACTATAGCGTGTTTTACACTTAGGTATCTGAACTTTTTTTCATTGCAAACAGGTACCCGAATTAACAATTTTGAAGCACGTTAGTACTTTTCGTCATTTCTGTCTATTTTTCTCCGTTAAAATCACGTGCATCACGTGTGGGAAGGAAATCCAGGTACCCAAACTATAGCGTGTTTTACATTTAGGTACCCTTAGCAAAAAGTTGCTTGCAAGTTATATATGTGGTGTCTTTAGACCGTGTTTGTATGTGCAGTTACATTCTTGTTTATGAATTTCCTCCATATTGATCTTTCAAACATCACCATAGATGCTTCATCAAAAAAGAAAAAAAGAAAAAAAAATCACCATAGGTGTATACACGACTTTAAAGTATCTATTTATTACATAAGTATCAGATTATCATCTTATCATAACTGCTTGTTATCAACAACAAAGCCGGTGGCAGTTTTGTAGCTACAAAAAAATTTGTAGCTAAACTAAAACCGGTGGCAGTTTTGTAAATATACAAAGCTTATGCCCTGTTTTTTATTTGACCAATTTTTCTCCCTTCTAACTCCACCTACTTCGAATGTGTCTCAGATTATCAGACATTATACTAGACAGGGGAGAATGAGAGCTGAAATGGTGGAAACTCCTTTCCAAAACCATCGATTTGCTTCCTCCACTAGCTTCCTCAAGTCATCAGCGTCACCGTAAAGAACACATTGCTACCGGAGGCTCCAGACTTAGATCTACATTGTTCAGCGTTTCCAACTCCTACCAGCAGCTGTGATTGACGATGCCACCCAAACGAAGATCTAGTCGGAGATCAAAGACCCCAACTCATATATTCGAGGACCCAGAAAAATATCCAGGTGAAGGTTAGTTATTTCGAAATATCCAGAAAAATTCCCCATTTTGGATATTTATCTTTCTATGAATCTAGCTATTTTCTCCTTTGTATAATAGGTCCTTTATTTACTGTTTTTGATTTTTTCTGGTTTGGATTGGTAAATGGAGATGCTATGTTTGCTATTACGTACCCTACAATCTATAACAGTCTTCATTATCGTATACTTTCAAACATGCTGAGCATATAAAACTGGTAACCATAATTTTCTATTTGCTTTTTGGGAGATGATAAATAAACTGGTAGAAATCTTCTCATTTACTAGTATCCCAGAGTCCACTTTACTGTATCTGTAAAATCCAAGCTCTTCAATGAACCGGTTAAAAAAAAGAAAAAAAAAAAAAGAAGTCTTGGCATTTACTAGCTTCACAGAAACCACTTGACTAAAGTATGACCAAAACATGACTCAACAATTTTGTAGATCCCTCAGTTTATCAAGGTATACAAGAGATTAATAAATTTTTGACTATGTACAAATCTTGACAAATCTTCTATGCATCTATTTAAAGAAGCTCTTTAATTAGTAGAACCTCCACATAAATTTCCCTACTGAATTAATTTCAGCTACTACAATTCTTGACCCTGATTAGATTAAAAGGCTCAAAGTCTCTTTGGCAGCTCTGGTTGATTAAGGTCCTCCACATACATATTAAAACTATAAGGTCTGCCTTTGGATCTAAAAATTAATGTGTAAACAGAGTCCTTTGTCCTTTGATATACAAGCCATACGGGCAGCTGTAGTTGTAACTAAGTATAATATTGTGCATTTCTTGTATTTTCTATCTTGGAGTGGATTATAATGCAGTGGATAGTGTTATACTATTCCTTTGTATATATTTTCATTCATTTAATTACTTATTTTATATATGGTAATCTCCCACCCCAATGTAAAAAAAGGTATACTCAAGGTAAATATATTGCTTATGAAATTAATAATTAAATTAGCTAGATGTGTTTGAGTACATTCCCTTACATATATATCACTCTTAGTCTCATGAAAAATCAAGCATGTCATTTATTAAGCCTAGGTTATTCTTGCAACAAGTCTGTTTCTATGCATGATGTTTGTTATCCTAAGGTTTTATTGTGAAAATCTCAAGGAGTAAATACAAGCGATATACTAAGTGTTTGATATATTATCTCACTTGGATTTTGCACAACCAACATATATATGTATTGTTCACTTAAATTTTAATTCGTGCATGTTCTTCTCTAAATCTATTAAATCATGAAATTATTATATCAGAAAATGACAGAAAAATTTAATTAAACAGTTACCTATGTTTGCAAACAGAGGTAATCACTTGCCTATATCAATCACCTCTCTTTCAAAGAATATTCAACATGAATGTCTTTGTTTTTTTATAGTTTTCTTTATCTTTTATTTCTGTCTTTTTCTCATTTTCTTTTTTCCTTTTTCTTTTTTATGTGTGAGTTTATGTGTTTGTCTTGTGTACAAAATTCTTGCTTGGCTGCTGTGGTTTACTGGTTGAAATATTACTTAACAATGGGCTAGCTTTTTTTGTTTCCTCTGCTTTGCAATTTTCACTCAAAAATTAGAGAGAACATTAATTTATTTATAGTGTACATAATAGATTTGATATATCCTTGGTCTGTCTTTTCCACATTATCTATCTCTTCTTCAAAAATGCTACTTCTTTCCTTCAAAAACTCACACAACTCACCCCTCATTAACCATCATCAAATCATCAATAACCATCCTCGTTGTCTCATCATACATGCATATCCAATATCTATCGGCTTGAACATTTCAATATGAAAACGTAACACTAATCTTTGTCTTTGCATACTTGCAATCTTGCATATTATTCTAGTCATCACTATGGATGGTAAAGTCTAACAATTTTCCATTAGTTTCTACTTTTCTATCATTCTTTTATTTTCTTATAACCAAACAACCAAAATTACCTCATTTCCTTTTTCTTTCCCTTCCCAACAATTTTTTCTATCCTACGAATCACAGCCTTAAGGAGTATAGAAACTATGCAAAATAAATTCAAACAATGTAATTGAAAGTAAGAAATAAAACACAAAATTCTATAAGGATAGATTTGCAAATAATTGTACAAATGTAGGCAAACCATAATCAGTTGATTCCTCAATTTCAAAGAACAACCTCCTTTCCAATACTCACATGTAACATTAATTAGTTTGTGATTTAAATTTTGGATCTGATTTGGAGAAATACTTTGATATGGATTGCTCTACTTATATTACAAATAAGAAATCAATGGCAGCCAGAAACGAATGAAACATAATAAAATACAAAAAACAATCCTACAAATCACTTGTTCAAAACAGTGTACAAATCATTTTGTTGAGATAATAATTTCCTCAATTTTATTGAACTACCTCCTTCCCAATCCGAAGCTTAGGCATCAATGCAAGAATTTTCTGCATGCCTTTATTTCTTCATATTTAGACTCAAGACTGATTTTTCTTTTTCTTTTTTTGGCTTCACATATTTTGGTTAAAGATAATTAAACTATGTCATTGCTTTTGCATGCTTTCTACTTCCATTAGACTAATAGCATTCCATTGTAAATCAATGGATTAAATAATATAGACTAACTAGGCTTCTCAATCACAGCTTCAATTAATTTTTCATCTCTGATTTAGACAGTGACATGGTAAGCTTTTATAAAAATTGAAAAAAAGAGATATTTTTAGTCTGAAAATTTAACATTACCATTTAAAGCTGTGTCAAGTTAAAAAAATGTACATTCTTCATTATTTCATACAAAGATTACTTTATTACTACCATTATTATTTGCTGTCTATAGCCTAAGTGTTAGGGTCTTGTTATTGCTTATCTATTACCTTTCACCGGGAATCATATAAGTTTTTTGCTACTGCTTTTACTCTTTGAGGAATATAAGATAGATAGGAATTGGATGAAACTACATAGTAGATCACATCTATAATATATTAAGGGAGTTAAGGAGTTTCTTTACTTTTGCCATCGCAAATGCTTATTTTGGAGATCGTATTCGATGTCCATGTGTAAAGTGTAACAATTTTTCTAAGAGGACTCCTAGACAAGTTCAAAATCATCTGTTTGTTTATGGAATTGTTAGTAATTACAACCCTTGGGTACATCATGGGGAGCAATTTGAGTCTAGTGATGATGAATTAGACTGTATTAGTAATGATGGCGGGGATATGGACTCTGATTTGGAAGACGATATTGATGAGACAATGGATTTGTTACTTGATTTGCATTCTAGATCGCTTAATAATTGTCCAACAGAGGATTCATTTACTAGGTTGTTCATGGATGCAACTCAAGATTTATACCATGGATGTGATAATGTGTCTAAGTTGTCTTTTATTGTCAACTTACTCCATCTGAAGTTGTTCATCTCCAAAAATTAATTTTTTCTCATCACCTGAATTCAAGGTATGTAGCTACTGCTTCTTATCATCACTCTATTAAAACTATTGTACTATGTGCTAAACAAAATACAATATTTAAATTAGTGTTATATTTTGGCATTTTAGTATTTAAATTAGTCAAAATACAAACAAAGGTAATCATTTATATATTAATGTATTTGATAGATATTAAATAGATGCCTTGGAATTTTAGATCTGTAAGTTCTTGTAGTTCGAGTTATTGCAGGATGCCATTTCACTAGATTCATTCTCCTCTATTCATAGCCAAACCAGACTTAGAACAGTTCAGCAAGTATAGAGCATTAAAAATACATTTCCGAGCCAAGGATAAAGAGAGCTTAGGCTGCACGTAACTGCCCACTTATAAATCAACATTCTCAACATAATTGGTATTTCCGTTTCTTAAAATTCCATATTCCATAACAAGGTTCTTCCATTTTCCCTTCCCAACAATTTTGATTTTTGATATTTCTGACAGAGCACGACTAGTTTATAGAAGTCTCTTCTCTAAAGCCATTAGACAGCATTCTTTTATCAATAATAAGCAGTTCGTTGATCATTGGAATGTTTATCTTCTTCAAAAATCATGTATTCTTAAATAGGCATCCATGCTTGGTTTGATATAATTCCTCAGTTTCTTCTACATATGGTATTTATCTTTAGTAAAGTTGATGCATCTTTGTTTATTTATAGTCAAAACTTTAAAACTATTGTAATATGTGCTAAAAAAAATACAATATGTGCTAAAATGTTTACTTCACTTTTGCATTGATAGAAAAGAAGTTTAGTGAATAAGAAAAATAGGGCTTTTCGAATGACAAATCATTGTTTTGGAACAAAGTCGTTCGCTCGAGTGTCTGCTAAAATGGTTAGTATATGCTTATTCTGTCTTAACCAGTCTTTTATTGTCACACCCTTCTTGTCTTGGATATAACATATTATTTGCAAATTACGAGGAAAAAATAGCAATATCATCGCAAAACAAGTTTGTCACATACACGATGCATATACTTAAGTCATTGCTGCTGATTTTAATATATGTGACTACTTTATCATTTTCAAAATAGTACAGAAGATAATGAAGCTAATAGAATTCAACTTTGGTATGAAACACATTTTAGCAAGAAAAATAACAAATGGATTGATGAACAATCAAAGAATATTTATGTAAGATT
This sequence comes from Ochetophila trinervis, assembly GCA_003254975.1. Taxonomy (NCBI): domain Eukaryota; kingdom Viridiplantae; phylum Streptophyta; class Magnoliopsida; order Rosales; family Rhamnaceae; genus Ochetophila; species Ochetophila trinervis. The sequence goes on from QANX01005877.1 coordinate 179,783, forward strand.
TATAGTTCATACATTTATAGTTCATTATAAGTGCTCTTTATTATACAATTATGATTTTCATTTGACATTGTTGTAGGAAAAATTAAGAGAATTGTAATTGCAAGCTGAAGTTGAAGGGGGTACAATGACTATAGATGATATATTTGACATCGTTGTACCTCAAAAGTTTGGTTATTTGCGTGTTGGTTGCCCGGGTTCCAAGCGCCTTTCAAAATTAGAAATGTGTAGGGAGCAACGACAAAGGGAAACATTAGAGAGAGCAGAGGCAGCTGACAGAAGGAATGAAGAATTGGAGAAAGAGGTTTCAGAATTAAGAGCTCGACAAGATGCGATAGAAAACAGATCTCAATCACTGTTTGAATAATTTAAAGCTGAAATGCAAGCTAAACTTAAAGAACTGGAAGGATCACATCCACACTTCACAACAAACTTTGGTAAAGTCCCTAATTTTGATATATGATAAATATATTAATATATTCATACTTGAATGTATGGGGAAACCCATAAAGGAACAAAGCAGTTTGTGAATGATTCATAACTTGTCAAGTTATTAATCGTTTTGACAAATCATTGATTGCCAATTCGAGCCATCATGAAAGTGATGCAGCTGTTTGATTCTGGAAAATCAGCTTGGAAGGGTACTTTAAGAATGATATGGTCTTCCTACATATTTTGAGTATATACCAGTAAAAACTCTTTACTCTAAATGGTAATTATCTTTAGGCCATATGTATATATTTTGATCAATAGTCTTCATCAAGGTATATGAATCTGACAATGCTTGATGGTTAGACTATATAATTGTCATGATGAAGTTCTAAGCTTCTATTTTGTATGGATACTTGACTTAGGGTACTTAAACCTTTGTAGCAGGCACTACTAGCTGGATCTGTGAAGTCGGAAACTTAACCTAACCTGCATATATCCAATAGTTTTTTGTTTATGTAAGGGTGGAAAATGATTATGTACATGTGGTGACATATGTAAATGATGGAAGTACTCTAATATGTATAAAATTTTGCACTTGAATGAGTGTCTATATTTTTTGTTAAATTTATTTTATGCTTGAGTGGATGTATATATTGTTTATGAATATTGAAGGTGGAAATCTCAATGGCTAATTGGAAATATATCATGGTTTCATATATAGCCACAAAATTTTATCATAAAAGAACAATAGCTACAGATAAAATTAATTTCGTAGCTGGTGAAAATCAATGACAAACACACTTTTGGTCCCTCATGATTTATTGCTACAATATATATTATCGTAGCATTTGACCAAAAATATCCAAACAAATACAATTTATTACAATTATAATTCTGTAGATTTTAATTAACATTCACAAATAATATGTTGTAGCTAATGGTAGTGACAAATATTACCTATAGCTAATGTAAAACAGTTACATTATCAATGGCATAGCTCAAAGTAAACAATTATAATAAATTTCGTAGCTGAAAAATCTCTCATTAGCTACGAAAAAGGCTTAACCATGGTTGAGTATGGTTTATAAGTTAATTTTGATTAGCTACGACGAACAAAAAATTTTGTAGCTGTAGAGAATTAATCACGCACCAATTGCTACGACGGAACTTCGAACTTATTTTGTAGCTAAATAGGAAACAGCTATAAAAACAGCAAATTTGCTACAATAATGGCTTGTAGCAACTGATCACTTTTCTTGCAGTGTTTCTACCTCACTCGTTTGGTCAGATGGCACTCATAGTGTGAGAATTCCAATTATGGTAAATGTTGACAGGACCCAACCCACATGGATCCTGCCTGCATGACTTAATATTTCTATTAAGCCAATTAGCAGTTAATTATTTCAACTGAGCCATTAAAATTTCGGCAGCATTTCGTCTGTTTATACAACATTCCCCAAATACAAAAATTACATTTCCTGCAGGGAAAAGCATACCTACACGATATCCATTCTACCAGCACACATTTCCCAATCAAAGAAATATATTGTTTAAATAAAACGTAGCTGGACTCATTATAAAACTGAGCTGCCTCATACCCTTTTTAATAGGGATCAAGCTACATGTAGTTTTTAAAGCATATTTACACCAAATATGCCACTTCTGATACAGTTTCTATTCATAAGTCAACTTGACAAATATATATATATATATATATATATATTATAACCCATTTTCAAATACATCAACAAACCAGAACATGCTCTACAAATCAACAAGAAGCTTAACCATAGCTTGGCGGCATAATTCCTCGCCTAAGCAAATAACACTTCTGCTTAGCGGCATATCCCATCGCCAAGCAGTCATCCACCATATAATTATATCGTGCATTTATGCGTCCACAAGAAAATGATCATATTCACAACCATATTTTTTTATCTCAATAACTGAAATATGCATGTATTTATTCCAGAGAAAAATAACAAAATAATAAATACATATCACACATTTTCCATTAACAATTTAACGAATTAAAATCACACAGAGGGGTAACCAGTCATCACGATCCTTCTCCCTAAGGCATCGTGGCGGGAATGAGGTACTGGGTAACCATGGTATCATAACCATCATCACAATCCTTCTCCGAAGGCATCGTGGTGGGAATGGGGTGCAAACATCACGATCCTTGGTCTCTAGGAATCGTGTAAAAGGCTTTCATATGACCGAGGGTACCCTCTCCAACATCATCACCATCACCATCCACACCACCGTACAACACCTCCACCACCATCCTCACCCACATTTCCAGACAAAGCATCAAACCATAATTCCATTCAAATCAAAATCCACAAACAATTCCAATCTCACATACAAATCAGTTATTCACATTACCACTCAAAGAAAATCACCAAAACATGAATACATATATACTTATATCATAACTCACCAATTCAGCACCAACACATTACATTCATCGACACACTACAATTTATCTACCCTTTCAGTATATATACATACATACATATATATATATATATCACAATCATAATACATTTTCACTAACACGCATCAGAGTGCTCAAATTCATTCCACCCTCATAACAAACAACCATTACAAAGCTATACACATTCCATACATATATATATATAGTCACTCACATATACACATAATCATTTATAGTCATTACATTCCTCAAAAACCATTCCAACCCACAATTCATACTTGCTATCATCTTACAATAATCCTTTAGCCTAAACTCAAGCTTCACATATTAATCATAAATTCACCCAATAATTCCTATTTTAACAGTTATCACAAATGGCTCCAATTTAGTAAATTCCCAATACTTAATTATAATATGCAAATTATATATCAAAACGACACTTGAGGAGTGTAGGAATCAAAGGTGAACTTACCTTGCCAGATTGCCGCCGGTGGTGGCCAGAAAATGACCGAAAAGTCACGGCCGAGCACCCCTCATTGTATCGCTCAAACGAACGGGATTTGGGACGAAAGGAGGCCGGACTCGAGCTCAGGGGGTCCCATATAGGGGAAAAGGACCAACCCCGCAACCCAAAACTGCAAGGATCCGGCAACCGGAGGAACAACGGGCTCGCCGGTTCTTCTGGTTTTCCTGTGACTCCTGGGGTTTCACGGCCAAAGATCGGAGGGGAAAGATGGAGGAGGATCTGGGCAACCTTTCTCGGGTGGTGAACTTGTCGATTCCTCACCGGAATCCGGCAATCGCACTCAAAATGGCATCATCGGGTTCCTCAGGCTTGCCGGCGATCTGGGCGTCCCCACAGGTTCTCGCTGGTGCCACTGAGTCGGGGAGGTCGCCGGCTTCAAGCTCCAAGTAATTTCTGGCCCGGGCTGGCCGGAATATGGCTGCTGCCGGCGAAAGGGGAAGGGAGTCGGTGGTGCCTCATGGGGGAAGAACTGGCGTCAGGGGGTCTCTCCCTCTCTTTCCCGAACCTTCTGGAAATTTTAAAAAGATAATGGAAGGGCAATTTCGTCATTTCTCACCCTTTAATGTTAGCCTTGCAAAATTACCAAAATACCTCACATTATTTTAACCATAACTTCTCGATCTTAGTCCCGATTCAAGCATACTACTAGTCTACGAACTCGTATGGATGAGCTCTAAGCATTGGTACCAAAGTCAAAACAAACTAAAATCACAGAAAAAGTCAACCCCAAGCCCACTTATGGTCAACCAGTCAAACTCGGTCAAATTTGGAAATTTTAATATTTTCCTGGGACGGGGTGTTACAAATGTCATATGAATTGTGGTATACTTTTGCTTTCAATAATAATATAATAAGGGGTAAAAACCATCTAAGATATGAAAATGTATGTGGTGATCGCAATTTAAGGAAGCAAAATTTATTTTTATTGGGCATCGATAAAAATGGTGAATATTTTGTTTCAAAATCATTAATTCTAAATTTTTGTTTTCAATTTCTTGTCTGACTTCTCATGGTGGTTCGCATTCCTATTAGAATTTTTTTCTATAATCATATGATTTACTTACAAAGTTTATTTGTGTTAGTAAAAATACTAAATTTGTTTACTGACTTTAGCAGCCTCTGGACATATTCTCTCTGTAGTTTTTAGTTGGACCATTGAACGGAAAGAGTTAGTCTCTCTTAAAAGTTCAGTTGACTCATCTCAGTTTTATAAAATAATAAAAATTATTATTATTATGTGTGTATAAACAATGGGTAAAATTTTGATCTTACTTCATTGGAATTTATGTAGTAATAATAAAATATAAAATAATTTTTTTATATAATATTTTGATTATTATATTTTGAAATTTTATTTTGATGATTATTATTATTGGAGAACTATCAAAGATGTAGGTAGGTCTAAAAAAGAAAAGCTATCCATTTCTTTTTCATCATTATTTTACTGATTTTCTTATTCTTCATCAATCCTCTCCCTTATGTTTTATTGTATTTTTTATTTTCTTCTTCTTTTCCAATATGACTCCTCTCTTTTTTTTTTTCTTCTTCTTCTCCGATCTAGGTCCTCTCCTTTTTTCTTTTTCTTTTTCTTCTTTTCCAATTTGGATCCTCTCCTCTCCTATTCTTTTTTCTTTTTTCCTTTTCTTTTCTTGTTCTTCTCCGATCTAGGTCCTCTCATACTTTTTATTTTCTTCGCGTGAAACTTCCATGGCTGACTTGCCTCTATCTTTGGCAATGGATGCCACACCTTCGTTGAAGGTTTCATTAGTGGATTTGTTTCACTTGGGGTTGAAATGCAAGAATCTAAAAGGCTTTTAGCAAAAAATATTTGCTTCATTTGGTAGGTAAATATCTAATATTAGTAGCTATGGTGGGGTCTTTGAATTAGTTAAAAGTATAGAATAGCAGCTTTAAAGTGAAACATAACAAGAACTTTTTGCGGGTTTTTGAGTTTTTTAGAGTAAAATTTGATCTGGGTATTTAAATTCCACGATCTTTGTTTGGTGGATAATTGTTATTTTGGAATATAAGGAAGAAGCTTGAAGTGGGTTTAGGAGGTAAGGTTTGGTGTTATGAAGAGAAGGCCACAATTACAAGGTATGACTTGGTGCTCGGCAGTTCTAGTTCGAAGAAGAAGAAGAAGAAAATGAAAAAAAAAATAATTATAATTTGATAATTTTAAAAAAAAAAATCCGAGAGAGTTTATGATTTCTTGTATTGCCAACTAAGAGATAAAATATTAAGTAACATAATTTTGGTAATGACAGAGAGTATATATAAAATGTTTCAAACTATAGAGTTTATGATGAAATATAGATAAACATCAGAGAGTGTGGATGAAATTTTCCTAAAGAATTTGATTGCAATTTGTTAATATTAAAAAATTCAAGAATATTTAAGAATTTTTATACCGCCAGCTAGGAGAGAGAGTATTAGATAACGGAATTTTAATAACGACAAAGGTTTATGTGAAATGTTTTAAAGCACATTACTTATGATGAAATAGAGATAAACAACAGGAGATCTAGATAAAAGTTTTCCCTTTTATATATGTTAGAGATCTGAAAAAATCTAATAGGGGTATTATTGGTATTTTAAATAGAAATTGTGGGACAAACCACATGGTTTGTAGGATCACAATTTGTAACACTCCGTTTCAAGGAAATACTTAAAATCTCAAAGTTGACCAAGTTTGACCAGTTTGACCGTGAGTGGGTCCAGGATTGACTTTTTGTGTGGTCATATTTTGGCTTTGAATGTGGTACCGCTGCCTAGAGCTCGTTGACATGAATACGTAGACTAGTAGTATGCTTGATTCGGAGCTAAGACTGAGAAGTTATAGTTAAAAATTGTGCGAAGGGCATTTTGGTAATTTGGCAGGTACTGGACTTAAAAGGACAAAATTGCCCTAGCTTTGGTTTTAAATTTCTATAATTTTCTAGAAATGCCAAGAATTTCCCCGATAGCCCCCCTTCTCGCAGCCCACCACCGTACGCCTCCCTTCTTCGCCGGCAACGACTCCGTTTCCAACCAGAACAGACCAGCCACAGCACGGAACTTGGAGCCGGCAGCCTCCTCTTGCCGATGGTACCGTGGCTGCCCGTGGAGACGCCTAGATTGCCAGAAAATTTGAGAATGAGCCTCTTGTTTGCGATCGCCAAATTCCAGCGAGGAATCGGTCAACCCACCACCCGAGGATCAAATTCGGCCATCTCCTCTACCTAGCCAGGCCGGCGAGCGCCCATGAGTCGCCGAGAAACATGAAGAAACCGGTGAACCCGGTTCTCCTTCAGTCGCCGGATTTCGGTGGTTTCCGGTTGCGGGGTCAATCTCTTCCCCCTATTTTGGACCTCCTAAACCCGAATCCACCATCATTTCTCCCCGAATCCTCCTCAGTTGATCAGTGTGACGGATTAATGTTTGACCGTGACTTTCCGGTCATTTTCCGGCCACCACCTGCGGCGATTGGGCAAGATAAGTGTTGATTATTTTCCTACACTTCTCAAGCTTCAATTTGATATATAATTTGCATATTTTAGTTGAGTAATGGAATATTTGTTAAATTAGTAGTTGTTTCTGAAGCAATTAAATTGCTGTGACTGTGAGGAATTAATTTCAGTTTATATATGAATAGGCAGAGCATACGAAGGTGTGACCGTGGGAAAGTCTAGAGAAAATGTAGGAATTGTCGGTATTTGGATGTTGAATTATATATAGATTGTATGTAATTCGGTTATATAATTATATACTGTATAATTTGGATTAATGGTGCATTTCAAGTTATGTTGGTTGTGGCTAGTTAGCATGATATTCATGTTTAAGCGCTTATAATTATGGAATGCTTGATTTTGAACTTTTTTGAAAGGGATAGTGTTATTGAAATTATGATTGATTGCCGATGTGAAGTATTTGGGTCTTATGAATTGTATCTTGAATAAAGTGTGTTGTTTCTAGCTTTAAAATAATGTAAATAGAACTTGTGTTTATTGATAGTAGTTATGGAATATATTATATATATATATGGATTCGATTAATGAGTGGATGAATTGTGTTTTGGTGATTTTCTTTTGAGTTTAAGATTGATTAATGATTGCTAATGTGCTCTTTTATTATTATGTGGATTTTGGTTTATGGATGTGTGGTTATGGAAATTGTGAAATTGTGGGAAATGTGGAGATGTTGTACGGTGATGTGGATGGTGATGGTGATGATGTTGGAGAGGGTACCCTCGATTATATGAAAATCTTTTACACGATTCCTAGAGACCAAGGATCATGATGATTGCACCCCATTCCCGCCACGATGCCTTGGAAGAAAGATCGTGATGATGGTTGTGATACCATGGTTACCCAATACCCCATTCCCGTCACGATGCTTTGGGGAGAAGGATCGTGATGATTGGCTACCCTTATTTCGTGTCAAATGTTTTTTTTATATAGCTTAAAAAATAAATTAGATAAAAAAAAATTGTCCAAAACAGCACCATTTTGGACAATTTTTGTGCATGCCCTTGATTTGCCCGTGCATTGTGTTACTTCACCCAATTGTTACGAACAAAGGCCACCGTTCCACAAGCACCCACTGCCCCGGCCAGCCGAACCCAAAATCCCCGGCGAAACAGAGGTAGCTTCTGTCCCATCTCTCTTCGAACTCGCTACCGCATCACTAAAAGACCGCCGCCGTCGACTTCTGGCTTTGTGTGTTGAAGGCAAAGGTACATAGGTATTATTTTAGAGGTAAAAGAAGAATTGTTTGCTCACCATAGCAAAACACAGTCTTCCATTTCCAGCTAAGTGAATAGGAAATTAAAAATTACAGTTTTTCTTCGATCTTCCTCAAGTTTCTTCCCCTCATCCCTTAAAGAGGGATTTGGAATTGGATTCTCACCTTATTTTTTAAATATCCTCCTCCACTTGCATTCTTTTCCAAATTCTATCAACAAAAAATAAAGTAAAATGTACATGATTAATTAATCAAGATTACTTAATTAGTAGACTGTTTGCTCAAATGCTATAATAAAATAACACCAAAAATTTTTGTCACCTATCTCATATTTGTCTGCTTCTTGCATTCACAAACACAATTAGCAAGTCTAACGTCATCAATAAAAAAGTTCATGAATACTAAATAAACCTAATCAATATAAAAGTTCATAAATACTAAATAGGAAAGATTTTAAAACAAAACCAACTATTTTAATTGAATTGCTAAATATAGTGGGCATAGAGATGACTTTGTTGGTTGAGTAATGGCCAAGAATTACTAAATTTGGAAAAAAAAAAAAAAAGGATTGGCCAAGCATTTTTGAACGAAATGGGCCACGTATATTTTATAAAAGAATGAATAATTCAATTTAATAAATATGAGCTTCCACCTGTTTTGGAAAAAAAATAAAAATGAAAGAGTTTCAACGAGGCTAAGAGGCTTAGGGTTCTTGCCTATATTATGTAATTGAGCTTTAGACTTGGCCTATAAATAACAAACATTAATAGGCCTTTAATATAGTGCTCTTTGATAAAGGTGTGCAATTTGACAAAGATGGGCTCATTGTCTTTGAAAAAAACAAAAAAAAAAAGGAAAAAATAATATAGCAGAAAGAATATACAGTGTGGATTAAAAAAGAAAAATTAACTTGCTAAAAGTTCGCACTTTAATGTTTGAATTTACCATATTATTTTCAAATTAGTATGCATAGCATATTCTCATATTGTGAAATATTGCTCTTATAATTTTGAAATTAGTAGGCATGCATTAACAGCCAGCAAATTAGGAATACTAAGCTAGCAAAATTAAAATATTAGGTTGATAAAAAAACACGATAATATTACTCTTATTAGATTATTAGATTATTGTAATATTGATTTCCATTGCATCGTGCTAATTACTTTTATTCAAACAATGACAATAATTTTATGCCTTGTTAATATTGTTCAAACTTATATATCTATATGTGTATATATATAATTACAGATATATATATATACAGACACACACAAATAATGCTTTGTCAATATTGTTCACAATTATGCATAAGCATATTGCTAAAGCTGCCATTTTACCAAAACAAGGAAGAAGAAAAAAATGCTAAAGCTGCCAATAGAAAACTTACATACACCATAATTGAATTAAACTAGTTTACACATCAAACAGGAAAAAGAAAAAGAAAAGTAAAAGAAAAAAGAATAACAAAGTGCTTTATCACAATGACCAACCTCACTATTTATTGATTAACAGAAACAAAACCTCCCTATTTATTGGTACCGAGGCCTGAGCTTTCTTGCATTCTCTAGCAAACCTAGCAAAATAATCCAACCCCATAACATGAAAGAAAAAAAAGAAAAGGAAAAAATATATACACAAACGCACAAGAGTATATGAAAAATAAAAGAGGAAGGTAAATAGTATATGCAAAATAATCAATACTATTTATATAAGAATAGCAAGTATTGTTTTTAGAGAATTTATAGTTTTGATTATAATTAGCTTCAACTCTTCAAATTAAACAGCAAAATACACATTTTTAATTTATTGTAGAGATTGAAAAGAAATCATTAAATAATTCACACGCACCAAATGTTTTCAATTTCTAATTGTGATCCTTCTGACCATGTGGTTTGCAGTAACATTCATTATGCTAAATGCAGATAAAATACAAGCAGTGCTAAGCTAAATAACAAATTAATTAATGAATGCCAAATTATACATATTCTAAAATAAATTCATTGCTACACAAAATAAATGCAAGTTTGCAATAGAAAACTATTGGTTCTAAGCAAACTAATTAATTTTGCATTGAATAAAGTGGGGCAGGTGATTGAATGAACATATACTTACTTCTAAGTTTTTTTTTTTTTTTNTGATTATGTGACGAATCCGTCACAAATAATATACGTTGTGACGGATTTGCTTCCGTCACAAAAGGTCAATTTTTTTTGTAGTGTCATTTCTATTTTGGGGGTAATATATAGCATAGCCACCTATTCCATAAGTGATCAAAGCCTACAAGGACTAAGTTTTTTGCTTGAAAATACCTTTTTAATATTTTGAAAAGTGTAAAAATATATTTTTATTTATAATTTTGTCAACAATAAAATTGTAATTTTCATTGCAGAAGGTGTAAACCATCAAAAACAAGATGATTTATATATATATGAGTTAATTGCAATTTGATACTTTAATTTTCAGAATTTTACAACTTAGACTTTTAACGTAGCGGCTCAACAATTTAAGCTTTTAGTTTTTTCAATTTGTTACAATCTAAGTTTAAATTGACGTTTCACCACATAGTTTAATAGGCGTCTCGAATGATTGGTATTATACTATACCAACTATAAAATCAGAAAAACTAAAGTATTAATTTACAAACTATATCAACTTTTAACTAGAAGATACTGGTATTAAACCCTCTATCATTAACATATATATTTGGTTCCTGTACCAGGGTATGGATTAATTAATAGGGTTTATATATATATAAAGATATATATTATTGGTTTTACAAGCATAGTTAGCAACTTAAACAACCCCATAAAAGCCAACATATATAAACAAAATATATATAATCATTAACCATTTTAAAGTAATTAACTTACTATTTTCATCACTATATATTAATCTAGTACAAATTAAAGTAATTAATTAATTATATGAATTTCCAAACAGCTACATTCATTAAATAATGAGGAAAAAGAAGTTCAGCTTCATCAGGTTAACTATTAATAATAATTCTTTGTCACTAACCATTTTAAATACATGGTATGACTTTATACTGCATTTACATCTATAATTTCTCAGTAAAAAATTGAAACGAAACAGATAAAAGAATTTATACATCTCTAAGGATATAAAAAGATTAACACAGGTGTACCCTCCCACCTGTCACAAGTCTCGTCTTTTTTAAACCTCCTCCTTCACTTGCATTCTTTTCCAAATTCTATTAACAAAAAATAAAATAAAATAAAATGTACGTGATTAATCAAGAATACTTAATTAGTACTGTTTGCTCAAATGAGCGCTATCAACAAATAATACAAAAAAATTGTGTTAACTATCTCATATTTGTCTGCTTCTTGCATTCACAAACACAATTAGCAAGTCTAACCTCATCAATATAAAATTTCATGATTACTAAATAGGAAAGATTATAAAACAAAACCTACTATTTTATTTGAATTGCTAAATAAAGTGTTCATAGCTAGAGATGACTTGTTGGTTGAGTATTGACCAAGAATTACTAAATAATAAAACGAAAAAGGATTGGCCATGCATTTTTAAACGAAATGGGTCACTTATATTTTATAAAAGAATGAATAATTCAATTGTAACAAATATGAGCTTCCACTTGTTTTAGAAAAATAAAAATAAAAATGAAAGAGCTTTAACGAGGCTTATGGGTCTTGCCTTGAAAGAATAACAATCGCGAATAATATTGTAAATTGAATAATTCATCACTACGCCAAAAACCTTAATCGGCGACACTAAATGCGCGACGAAGCAAAAAATTTACGTCGCGATAAACTAACGGCGACACAAATATAGTGCGTCGCCTTTATTTGAACAAAATAGCGACGCACCCACGTCGCTAAAATGTGTGTGAAATCAGCTTCCGCGACGCACGATCGAAAACCGTCGCGAAAAATGTGGCGCGAAGCATATTCGGCGACACAAAATCTGCATGTGTCGCGAAAAATAAGCGCGCCAAATACATTTCGCGACAGGCATTCCACAAGTGTCGCCGAAAATCTGCGCGCCAAATACATTTGCGACGGGCATTAATAATGCGTCGCGGAAAATATACGCAGCAATCACATTCAGCGACACCTATTGGAGCAGGTGTCGCGAAA